>BJKM01000389.1:366934-563020 GCA_015082035.1 Chaenogobius annularis
AGAGAGAGAGAGAGATGAGTCACACAAGTTGTGTGCTGTTCAAATGTTGGAAATATCTCTAAAATGACATCAGTGTTGTCGTGATACTAAAATTGATTTGAAACTAAAGCACATGCTTTCAATACCACAATGATGATTCATAAAAAACTCCTTTTCTTAAGAGAATATGATGTCATTTTGACAAAATGGTAGTACTTTAGATAATAATACTGCATGGTCCTATACCAGGTCAGGGGCTTACAGGTGCATGCAGGTCTTAGAAAATCGGAATGTGGCTCTTTGCCTCATATCAGATTTGATTAATATTTATTTCCCTCAAAAATACTTTTTATTGTTCCTCATTTTTACGCAAAGCTCTCTCATTCACGGAGAAAAGGTCATAAATCTATCTAAAATTACATTTAAAATGCAATACATAAAAGTGCAATGCACGCAACATCGTAACACGTAAATCTTCAAAGTGCTCTGTAGGACAGTCCTAGATCTGTGGTACAGTCCAGTCAGAGTGATGGCTCAAAGATGGAACCTGAAAGCAGAGTGTCCCTGCTGCAGGGGCAGATCTGAGATTGGGACCTGACCTCAGGACTCCCCAAATAGAGATCTGGTCCAAGCTTTGTCTGGCTCTGCTCACAGCTCCTGCCCGTGGCCCACACATGCTGCAGGAGACAGACTTTAGGAAACATTACCGAATACATTTTTCTCTGTGTACTTATCTTGAACCGACGCCAATTCTTAACTTGTCCACAATATGAATTAAAGGAGACATATTACGCTTTTGTTTACTATAATTATAATCTATGACGCTTGTGCTGCCTTCTGTTTGCCCCTTCACGGTGCGTCACCACTCAGACGGACCGTGCTGAAAGCCCCAACTGTGGAGCGCTGCAGCAGGGCCGTTTCTAGGGCACCAAGAATCCTAGAACCACCTTTGGCACAAATAGGGATGGGAGCATTGGTATTCTATTGATCAGCAAAATGTGGGTATCAATACTGATATGCAAAGATGATTACTCATTAGCATTAACAAATTTGACTGATCCATCTGTGTCAGTTGTTCTGTCTGTCCTTCAGAGCCATTTGAAACCCTTTTCATTTATTCACCCATCGTTCACCCTTATGGCTGGACCAGTATTGCGTATCTGTGAAATTACCCCCAAAAGTATTTGGACTCGTATTGACACTGGATGTTTCGTTGCTCAGCCACAACTCACTATATGCCATATACTATATACTTATTATTGACTCCTTTGCAGTCACAGCCTACTCCTTTCGTTGTTAAAGTGTAATCTTGTCACTGCAGTTATGCAACGTGCAGCACAGTTGTAGAGTATGTGCCCGGCTGGTGTCCTCTGTCCCAGCGACGTGTCTGAGGAACAGCACAGGCTTCACCGAGGGAGACAGATGAGAGCGCCGGGACGAGCAGTGTATAAATGAAGTTTAGATATGTGTGTGTGTGTGTGTGTGTGTGCGCGCACTCATATGAAGGTACTCTGAAGTAAATGTATCTGAAGTACATTTGTTTATCTCTGAAGAGATAAACACTCATAAACACAGTTTGTTTATTTGTTTGTATGTATTTCTGTATGTTTCTTTGTTTCTTTGTGGGTGTGTTTTTGTGTCACATTGTCCTGCGGCAATGTGGGAGGGCTTGATGGATCAGCCTGATGCCGTCCCTGTGCTGCAGTGCACCGTCCTACTCCTCACATCCTCCACTGTGCTGCTACCGCCGCCGCCGCTTGCACAGTGAGAAATATCTGATACTCTTTTATCAGATGAGAACGGACATGTGCTTTTGGTCGGAATATACTTGCAACACAATTAGAGATGTCAAGGTTATTTGGTAAATCAATTATCGGGATTATTCAGGTCACTATATAAGAATAATAATAATTGTGATTTAGTGAACACAATTTTATTCAATCTATAATCCCCCAAAACCATCTAAATGTAAATTACTTTTTTATCTGGTGGTTTTTGTCATTTTTAAATTTGTATTCATTCAGAAAGTTAATTTCATAAAGCTGGTCACAAACTTGAGGGACAGTAACATGTTAAAATAAGCACAATTACACAATAAATCCTGTTTTTTTGGGGTCACAATAATCTTGACACTAAACTCTGATGTCGTGACATCCGCAAACCTGTGAAAGGAAATGTATTTGCTGCAATTATTTATGTACAATATTAATATAAAAAAGATGAAGAGGCTGATTGTTCTGCTGCTGCAGGGGAGATGGGGTGGTTACTTCCACCTACAATCACTTTCAATACTAGAGCTGCAACAATTGATCGATTAATTATGACAAAGTCCACTATCAAAAGTAATGATATTTTGATAATGGTTCTCTGGACTATACACATTCTAAAACACATGCGGAAATACTTTTTTATAACAAAAACAGCAGCATTATTACCGTAAATAATATTTGTAACTGCTCTGTCTAGACGCCTTCAGCAGGGCCGCTGCTAGCCATTTGGGTGGCCTAAGCAGAAATGCTCAGTGGTGTCCCCATGCCCCAAACCGCTTCCAACGTGAACAAATGGATGTCTGCAATACTATCTTAAGATGACTGTTTACAAAGTATTTTTTGTGAATTTGATTTAATAAATATATACAAAAGCTGTATGTTTTGGTGCATTTTAGATATAGTATTATATTATTTCAACATTATTAGACACTCATTATTCAGTTTACTATCAGGGCCCCGCCACAGCTCCTAAATGTCCCTGCTCCGCCCCTGCTCCAGTGTCTGAAGCCCTTCTCCTGCTTTTCTGCAGAACAGATCGAGGCTCTAGAAAACACTACAGGCTGCGAACTATAGATGAACTACAGATTCTGTTGCATTCATGAAAACATAATTTAGACATTTGTAAGAAGTTGAACCACTTTTGCTTTGCACATGCTGCAGTGAATATAGTTTGGTTTTGGCTGCACTGCCCCTGCACCACTGGCATTTCTTCTGCTGTGGATTGAGTGGCTTCAGCCTCCAGATAACGCTGAGACAGCAAACTTTTTTTTCACTGTGGTGCTAAAAACTTATTTTTTGTTGTAGGTTGCCTATAGCTGAGTGAGCTAGAGTGTGATTATAGAGTCTGAGGTCCACACTACACTACTGGACTGAGTGTGATTATAGAGTCTGAGGTCCACACTACACGACTGGCCCGAGTGTGATTATAGAGTCTGAGGTCCACACTACACCACTGGACCGAGTGTGATTATAGAGTCTGAGGTCCACACTACACGACTGGACCGAGTGTGATTATAGAGTCTGAGGTCCACACTACACAACTGGCCCAAGTGTGATTATAGAGTCTGAGGTCCACACTACACACTGGACCGAGTGTGATTATAGAGTCTGAGGCCACACACTACCACTGGCCGAGTGTGATTATAGAGTCTGAGGTCCACACTACACGACTGGACCGAGTGTGATTATATAGAGTCTGAGGTCCACACTACACGCACTGGCCCGAGTGTGATTATAGAGTCTGAGGTCCACACTACACGACTGGACGAGTGTGATTATAGAGTCTGAGGTCCACACTACACGACTGGCCCAAAGTGTGATTATAGAGTCTGAGGTCCACACTACACGACTGGACCGAGTGTGATTATAGAGTCTGAGGTCCACATACACACTGGCCAAGTGTGATTCTGAGGATGAGGTGAGGCCCACACTACACAAGTGTGATTATAGAGTCTGAGGTCCACACTACACGACTACCGAGTGTGGATATAGAGTCTGAGAGTCTGACAACCACTGGCCAAGTGTGATTATAGAGTCTGAGGCCCACACTACACGACAGGACCGAGTGTGATTTATAGAGTCTGAGGCCACACTGACACGACTGGCCCGGTGTGATTATAGAGTCTGAGGCACACTACTGGCCGAGATTTAGTGTGAGAGTCTGAGGTACTACACGACTGGACCGAGTGTGATTATAGAGTCTGAGGTCCACACTACACGACTGGACGAGTGTGATTATAGAGTCTGAGGTCCACACTCACGACTGGACCAGTGTGATTATAGAGTCTGAGGTCCACACTACACGACTGGACCGAGTGTGATTATAGAGCATCAGAGGTCCACACTACACGACTGACTGAGGTCAATACCTTTCACCAAATGACTCCAAAGACACAAACGATGAACGAACCTTCCACTGCAGTCAAAAACCGCTTGTTCTCTTTTTTCCACTGGATGAAAACTTCTCAGAACAAAGTCCTTTATGACTATATTCACATTTAAACAGACTTAATGCTTACTGTGTGATCAAACTTGCCGTAAAACTGTGTTTGAAATTTTATGCCATATTTGTTACTTCTTCATGATCTGCTATGATGTGTGTTCATTGACAATGTTGCCATTTTTAGATATGGTTACATGTCAATTTTGGTGGTTAAGTTGAATTTGTCCAAATTCGAAATAAGATTCCTAGAGTTAAAGGCCAGCCTTAAAGTCATCCCACTTTAAGCCACACCTCTGAGGTCAGATAAAAGACTCTCCCCTCACACCTCATTTTTCAGGCCTCTAGGCTCCTGGACAAAAGACACAAAGGATCGGATATCAAAAATGGCTCCTAAACCACCCCAAGATAATGCATGTACTCTCGCTCTTGCTCTTCGAACAAAACACCTCCAAGTTGGTGACCCCAGGTGCTTTCCCCCATCCGGGAGACGGTTCTGTCTTCCACGTCTGCAGTCGGGAATGCCATTTTCATCTGTAAAGAATGCACAAATCACTGGATCGTTGGAGCCTTCGCTGACACGTAAGACCTATTCAAAGAGTGCTCAATCTTGCACAGTTATTAAAGAGGTTCCCTTTTATTCAAATTATTCAAAAATAATCAAAACTTACTTTTCAATACCAGCGTTTCTTTTAACTAAGACCCAGGCATAGCCGTGTAACCAAATGTGTAATTAATTGCTTTGACAAATTATTCTGTGTATAGACTCATTTATAACTGTCGTCAATTAATGAGTAAAGGGTTAATGTTTTGCTGAACAAGCTTCAGCTTGCCCTATTAATATAAATATGAACATAAACTACCTAAATCCTACCCAAGAGATGTCCACAATGCAATGGCTAGTCCTAGAGAAAAATACACTAATAAGGGTCTGCCCGTGTGAAGATCTGATTACATTAATCTGAATTATCTAAAATGTACATCAAATGTGGCAACACAAAGTGAAGGGTTGACGTGTTCCCGTGGATTATCAGACGAAAACTGTGCACGAGAGGGGGGACCACGAGAGTCAGCACTTTGCCATTTGAAAGTAGTCCAGTCGTAACTGGTCGACACTCCAAGATGAAGCATATGCAGCTGACTGGTTTAGAGATACTGAGAGTTAGTCGTGTATTCATCATCTTAAATTGATTACGTATTTGACCAACATAATCCTAGAAAATACAGTCAAGAAATGAGTGGACTAGGAAAACACAAGCCTGGTAAAACTACACCAAGATAAACAAAGCTGCCGACCCACGGCCCCCTAAAAAATGGCCGCCTCAAAAGCTAACAAGGCTAACAAGACTGCCACTTTTCACAAGTGGAGGGATATCCCCAGCCCAGAGAAAGATCACTGTGTCATCCTGCTGTAGGAAGTGACGCTGCATCATAGCACTCATGATGTGAAATAAAATGTATATATGGCGTTATGAGAATGGAAAGGAGAGCCGCGATCGAGCGGCCCGACTCAACCAGTTTGAAAGCGACATGAGGGAGGTGAAAGAGAAGGAAGAAATGAAGCATGCGTCGAAACTGAACAGACAAAACAGATGATTAGCAGACACTGAGGTACAAAATGATGATGCGGCCCATTATGATGCTGCAGACAAGAACAAGAATATGAAAAGTAAGATCCTGGATTTAGATCCAGTCCTGTAGACCCAACCTCAGACTGTGGGGTCCCAGAAGGAGAGGAGGAGAAGATACCGAAATCTGTAGAAGGTGGTCTCAGAGCTCCATGTAGGCTCTACATCACAATAGAAAGAGCACATCGCCTGGGCAAAATGACCAGCAACTGAAAACCATGAGGGATTTTACTTGTGGCATCCTTTAACATTAACGGCATATTGAAACCAATTAAGCGATTAACCAAATTTTGGGAGAGTCGTGCTACTCATCATACCAAACACAAGAGGGGAGTTCAATGTTGATTTCAAACCAAATCAAAAGCTTTTGAAAAGGGAATGGACAAGGAGGGCATATGTACTGGTTAAATGGAATATTATTGGAAATTTTTACTCTATTAAATGTGTGTGCTCCACCAGGGAGTGATATACCTTCTATACTGATATCATGGACCTGATGCAACCATTCTGAGGGAACCCTAGTCTTTTGCAGCAATTTAATTCGCATCCAACCTACACTAGACGTGTCCAACTCGAAAAGCACTGGAGGAACAATGGGTAGAGAGTTCTGTAAATAATGAAGAATATAGGACTGATTGACATCTGGAGGCGATGAACCCTCGTCACGCTGTATACCATTCATCCATATACATACATCTATTCCAGAATAAACTATATATTTAGCTCGCAGATTGATTATAAAACAGAAGTAAAGTTCTCACTGAGTGAGGCAAGCAATATCCCTGATTCATGCAGAGCGCTTCTGAGCACGAGGACTGTTGCAATATCTTCTTCGTTCTTAACTTGTTTATTTTTTATTTAATCCGGTTTATCAAAATGTTACGGTAAAACCAAAACTTTTATTTATTTTGGCTTGAAATAGGCTCAATCGAGGCGACGTTTGCCTCACGCATCACAACTAGTGACGACACCACCACATTTGCCTCATTTGTCAACCTAGACTTTGAAACGAGTATGGAGCGCAGACAGTCAAACACATTTAATCTGTGTTCCTAGTGTAAATCTTGTACAGCTCTGCAGACAGAGTATGACCATCTCAACAAGCAAAGAACTGAAAGAATTACCATAAGTTATGAACTGGTGGATAATGTGGTCCAGTGCGTTCTGTTAGATCCATGTATTCTATGGTGTGAATAAATTATTACCTGCGAACAATTTCTAATTTTCCACAGGCAATATTAAGCAACCAATTACCCAATTTGTATTAATAAGTCTCTAGCTATATCATCAGCCTACTTTCGACTGTCACAAATAGTTCTGGATTTACATGATCCAGCACTCTAAACTTCAAACACGAGCACGAGAACAGAATTTGATCCCTGCTACAGCACCGCTCACAACACAATCTATAGGAAATCCTGCACAAACCCGCTCATATGAAAATTGATCCAAATTCACGGTCTTATTCTATTGTGCAATCCCAGACTCGGAAAACTTAGCTCCTCCCCTCACTCCTGTGCTCTACATACACCCACTGCTTGGATGTAATATCACTGTTTATTATTGCCTCAAACAGTAGCAAAGCATGTTTAATTCTACTACATATGGAAATCCCAGCTCCATATGCCAGTCCACCCTGGTTAAAGCCTACTCAAGCTCAGTTTAATTCATGTAGGGCATATCTTCCTGTGTGTCAGTTAAAGATATTTAATTAACCTCAATGGACCTGATTTATTTTCATACAACACATTCAGCCAACTTGGAACATACCTGCTTGCCAATGCCTTCTCTCAGCTCTCGGAAGCTGCAGGCCGTGCCTCGTTATACTTTAGTGAAGACCCTGGAAAACCAGCCACATGCTGCTAGCAAAATGTCCTTAGTCAAATCCTTTTCAAACAATACTTCCTTCTGTTTCTCTTTCCAAAATATACCAAACTGACGCCTTCGAACGTAAACAAAACAGAAATATAATTTTAGCATGTTGTTACACCCCTTCATTTGTGCAACGACAGATGCAAGAAATAAGGGCATTGATCAGTCAATTTAGAAGTCCAGCAGATTTGACCATGCACAATTTAGGGCCTGTAGAACAGTGTTTCTAAAACTGAGGAATGTGTACCACTGGTGGTACGCGGCTCCTTCATGTGGTATGCAGATTCCTCTACAGTTCAAATATTTGCTCAAGATAAAAGTAATTTTACTACATATTTCTGTTCTCTTTTAGTTTGGTCTTTCTTTGTCAGGGATCATGTGCGAAAATCATTCATTTTCACAAGAAAAGATGATCTGCGCCAGATTTAGCTACTGCTTCTTTCCATCTGCAGTCCCTGGGCATGTAATAACAGTAATATAAAGTACCCATTTCATTACAATTACGACACGTTACATTTCATTGTTAACATTAGCTCAGTAAAATATGGTACAAAATGTCACCATTACTTGGTGCAGCCCGGTGGTCGAGCGGTTAAGTCACAGCACACGAAAGCCAGGGGCCAAGTGCGGCCGGCCGCAGGCCCAACTCCAGATAATTTACTGCATGTCCTCCCCTCTCTCTCATCCCCCATTTCACACCGTCCTTTCCTCTCTAATAAAGCCTTCGGGCCAACAAAAGCATTCGATGATTTCCTAAAATTTCAAAATGGGTTCATACAGATAGAAATACAACTAAAATCTAACTTGGCTGATGTTGGCATCGTTGATTATCTAGGATTTGCCTTTTCAGGTTACGAGTGAAGTTATTTCTATCCCAAAGACAAAACTAATTTACACAGTTTGTTCAGGTTTTGAACTAGTGAATCAATTGTGTAGTCTGTGTGCATCTCTTTAAGCCATAGTTTTTATTTAGTTTTGATCTGGGTGGAGGGCCAAATACTTTCTTAGGTGGTACTTGGTGTAAAAAGAGAGAGCCACTGCTGTAAAAGAAATCTTTTTTTTTCATTTAAGGGCTATATTTGTTCAGTGGTTAATGCGAATGAGCGCTATTAATATACAACTCACCCAGAGCTGCTTCAGTTGTGCGTCTTTATCCGTGCTTGTCGTCTTGAATCTCGTCAAATCATAGAACTGGCTCCTGGTTCAGTGCTGGTGGTCGAGTGGTTATGGCAAAGCACTCGTATGCCCGCAGTGTCATGAGTACGATTCCTGACTTCCCTTCTCTCTCATCCCCCATATCACACTACTTTTCTTTGGTTTTTTTTACATTCTATTTACAAATACAAAACAGTAACAATGATGAGAACAACAAGAAAAAAAATAGCAAAAGACAGACAACAATGCAGATATTAGACAAATAAAGGGACAAAAGTCTAGAAACTTCAGAGCAGGGTCTCTCTCTCTCTCTCTCTCTCTCTCTCTCTCTCTCTCTCTTCTCTCTCTCTCTCTCTCTCTCTCTCTCTCTCTCTCTCTCTCGTCCGATCCACGCACGTGTTGCCTTGAGTTTGCTGCGTGAGAGTGGGTTAAGAACAGAAGACGACGGGTGAGAGTCGTACCTTTACGCACAGATGCCTACAGATCGTTTGACATGATAGAGTAGTTTAAGCTGCTTATATTATTACTCGGTCCAATATTTACAAAAACGAAAAAAGCAGCTGTCACAGGCCTACAGTAAGTCCCTGCATGTGCGCAAAGCAGGAGATGGCACACATTTACCACAGTTGGCCTGCTCTGACTCTGATGGCTAAAGGGAAGGCTGAGCAGAGAGAGGAGTGAGTATAAGACAGACGGTTAAGAGATGAAACCACAGTCCAAGGCTGACATACGAACATTTATCTGATCAGGGGACCACAGATCGTCCTCCCCCTGCTTTTGGTGTCTGACCTAGAGCGGGTTTTAGTTTTGCTTCCCCCTCATAGTGACACTTCCATGTCCCCTACTGCCTCATCACAAACAGTGGGAGTTTGTTTTTGGTTTTTTTGTACAACTTACTCGTTTACAAGCACTGTTGGAGCCATGCGTTACCGAGTCATTGCGGAGTTGGCACAGGACCTAGAGCCGCATCATCTGCGCGTAATAATATTGTCTTTGTGAACGGGCCTCAGTAGCTGACCCCCATGTGCATTACTTGCCTTGCTGTCCTGAATCAAAATCCACTCAAAACGACAGAACCAAATTTGTAGCATTTATTAATTACAGTTTCTCACATAGTTGTTTCCATTGAACCCAGTTGTGCAAGCTTTTACTATGTTAACCTTATGTTGAGGCGCATTGATGTGCAACAAAAGCGGCGCAGCGCGAATGATGCATGGGGCTTAACACGTTTTAGCAATGTTGGGCTAATCAAGCAGCGCAAACAGGCGTCAAAGCGTGCACAACCTGCGAACAATGGACGAGGCGATTAGCGCGGTGGAAGGTCAGAGCGCTCAAATGAACACGAGAACTCCCAAGGCCGTCAATTTGACGGTTTCCAGAAATGTATGTCTAATTACTCTGGTTACGTTGCTCTTTCAGATTCATGGGTTCTTGACTTTTTCTTTACCTTGGTGTATATCATCCCCATATTGCAAGTCAACTGAAAAAAAACGAGTTCTGAGTAATTCTTCCTCTAACTCCCACACCTGTCAATTTGACGGCTCTATTAACGACACCGCGGATGACAGCCCAGCGCGATCGATGCATCACCTTTAGTGTCTCTCACAGCAAAGCTAAAGGTAAAATGGATTTGAAGCGATTATCCGTACTAGAGGCCTTGGCAACGCTTCAAAACATTGATGAGGTTTGTTCGGGAGGTGAAGGCGAGTCAGAGGAGGACTCGTGGGTTTTGGGGCAGCTCAGCCAAATCAGACAGCGCGTTGGAGACGAAGAACTTCGTCCCTCGCTTCAGCTGCTGCCCCGGTAACATCGCCGGGGAGAGCGGCATATTCTTGGCAACGGCAACTATATTCAAGGTATTTACGAATTCTGTGTTATTATAGTATTTGGCTGGCTTTTTTTGGGAAGATGGGTCCAGATCAATGAATGAATACGCGTATATTCTCTGTAACAGCGGCTTCGCTGTCGCAAACAACCCTCCTCCTCCTCCTCCACTTCCTCCTTCCTCCGCTGATGATAGTCAACTTCGGCACTCTGAATAATGATGATAATCATTAATGGGGCTAATAGACTAATTTTTAGCGTGTTAGAAGAATCATTATTTTGACTGCATCATCACCATCGTGCAACCGTCATATTGACTGCTTGGGAGTTCCAGTAGTTCTGAAATCCTGGTGGTCCTAGTGTTAAACACAGCCTTCAATGTGCGACTGGACTTTAAAGTCCAAGTTTGTCACTGAAACCATGAGCTGTAAAATATCACTGATGTGTAATGAGAATATGTCTCCATGAAAGTTTAATACGCTTTCTGTTTGGTCTCTTTGCTCTTTTATCACAGCAATTGTTTAATTTGCCCAAATTGAATGTTTAATTGGACATTTTTTTAAAAACCCTGTCCCACACTTTCTCCATCTCTTTCAAAATAGAATGAAAAAAGAGCATTTACACTTCACACACATAGAATTCACCAAGAATAGTAAAATAAATTTTACTATATACGCATGATTTACCCTTTTTGAGCCAGTAGAGGAGAGAAATATCAGAAGAAAACATCATTGTACAACCACAAAACAGCCTAGACTTTACCCTCCTCTTGTCTGCATGTCCAACACTGAGAATTCCCGCAACTTTTCAAGTAATTCCATCAGCTCCGGAAAGTTTAGATTCTGCTCCAAGATATTATTCATATAGACGCCTTATCCATAAAAAGATAGATTCTCCTGCACCACCTGGGCTACAGCTAACGGAGTCTCCATCACCTGGGCTACAGCTAACGGAGTCTCCACCACCTGGGCTACAGCTAAGGAGTCTCCACCACCTGGGCTACAGCTAACGGAGTCTCCACCACCTGGGCTACAGCTAACGGAGTCTCCACCACCTGGGCTACAGCTAAGGAGTCTCCACCACAAAAAAAGGCCAGAAATCCTTTCTCAAAAACATCGGACATCTAAGATTTTTCCAACACTTAATCAGGCAAAAACAATCTGGGATCTGCAAACCAAAAGGCTTATTAGGCGGACACTTGAATATACGGAGTATGGCTCCTAAAAATGAAGAACTTCAACATCTGCTCTGCAATTCCAACATTGACTTTCTGGGGCTTTCCGAAACCTGGTTAACACACAAATCTCCAGATTCATTGGTAACTATGCCGGAGTATAATGTCTATAGCAGGGGTCCCCAAACTTTTTCCTGTAAGGGCCACATAACTTTTCCCTTCTCTGATGGGGGGCAGGGTCAGTTTGAACCAGAAAAAGTGTGACGATCTCAGGGGTGCCTAAATGTAAACATGTATTGTTTTCCAGAAAGCCACATATAACCAAATATGAAGAACCCTTTCCGAGATCAAATAACCCTCTCTGGGTTCTTCACAGAAAAAAATAATCAGGAAATATATAATAACACTATCATGAATCAATAAAAATCAAATAACCCTCTCTGGGTTCTTCACAGAAAGAAAGTTTGTGTTGTGCCGTGCACAGTCTTGGGTAAAAGTTCAGCTTCAGTTGTCAGAGCAGAATTTATGACTCATGAATATGAGCTTGAATAATGCGTCTCTTGTATTGTTCAGGGGGCCGGGTCAAATGTGGAGGTGGGCCGTATCCGGCCCCTGGGCCGTAGTTTGGGGACCACTGGTCTATAGGAATGATGGGGCACATGGAAGGGGTGGAGGTGTTCTACTCTATGTTAAAAGCGCTCTAAAATGTAGACAGATAAATTGGCCAGAAGAAATCCAGCTCGAGTGTGTTGGTGTAGAAATCTCATTCTCCCCTGCAATGTCTTTTATTGTAATATGTTTGTGTCGTAAACCATCTGCTAAAGTGGATTTTTATGACAAATGAAAAATTCTTCCTAATCATTGCAATTTAAACAAAGAAATTATAATTATTGGAGATTTTAATGTAAATTGGAATGATAAGAAAGCCCGAAAGAACCTGAAACAACTCTTTGAACATTTTAATTTTAAACAGCTAATGGAACAACCCACTACTTGCTTTTTGTAAATAAACCTGAAAGAATTATCAAAACTTTTAACTATGTGACTGGGTTGTCTGACCACAATGTCATCTTCTTCTCAAGAAAACTTACAAAAAAAACGTTTTAAAGATTTGTTTAGGTCAAATGTTAAAATCTCACCCCAAAAAATGATTCCCAAAAATGTACTATGTGCTGATTGGAAGGAAATTTCTCAAAGTAAAGATGTTGTAAATAGCAGCTTTCTATTAAATACAGTAATGTTAAATTTGACCAAAAAAGGAAGCCATAACAAAAGAAAGAGACATCTATTACCATGGATAAACGATGAATGCAAGAAATGAATGAGAGACACAGATGAGCAACTAAAAAAAGATCTCAAATCACGTCTCATCACAGACCGGTATAAATTTACCTCACTGACAAATAAGGTTACTCAAATTATGCGAAAGGTAAAAGCAACATTTTTCATGAATATTATTTCTGAGGAAAATGGAAATTCCAAAAAGATCTAGCAAAATCTAAATAAATTCATTTCAAGGATAAAAAAGCAAAAAAATAAACAATATTACAGTGTCTAATCCAGATCTAATGACAAATGAATTTAATCACTATTTTCTCAACTCTGTTGAGGAAATAAGTGAGCTATTTCCATCTCCTGATCTCAAAACAAGATCCATTGATCTCACACAACCTGTTTTTAATTTATGTGAAATAACAGGGCTAAAAGTGTCCAAAATTATTGGTTCATTCAAAAATTCAAAAGCCAAAGACATTCATGGCCTGGACACTCATCTCCTAAAATTATGCAGTGTCTTATTGCACCAATAACACACATGGTTAATTTATCTTTAATGTATTTAAATAACAGTCCCTCTAACTTAAATGCCATGCATTTTGGTTTTAAAGCAAACCATTCCACTGAATCCGCAAACAGCTTCTTTATAGAAAGTAGTAAATTGGATATCTATCCCTGTTTTGGATGTTTTGGATGTTAACAATACTCTACTTATTTTCACTGCACATAAATGATCTTCCCAAAACATGTAATAACGTGAATTTTCAAATGTGTGCAGATGACGCTGTAATTTATACACATGCGAGTGTGAAAGAGGCAGCTTCCATTCAGACTCAGCCATGGAGTAAGTAAATGACTAGCTTTTTAAATCATGTTTGCTTCTGAATTAAAAAAAAACGGTCTGTATGATGTACTGAAAACAATCAAAAGAGATTAAAAGTTCCAGAGTATACTTTAGAGGAGAAGAATTACAACTTGTCACAATTCAAGTATCTTGGTGTGACTCTTGATTCCACTCGGCCTTTCAAGAATCATATTAAAAAACTTTCCAATACGGTCAAATTTAACCTACACATTTTTAAACAAATATGGCCTTTTATAACATTAGCTGCTGCTAGTATGTTTCTCCATTAAATGATTTGATCCCATCTCTAACCACTGTTGCCAATTTGAAAAGAATTGAATCACTGTATAAAAAAATCACTTAAAACTTTTGACCAAAAACCTAATTAATTTCATGTATGTAATATTTTAAACAAGGATAATCTTTGAAAATTGGAAAATGTTATACATTTTAAGTATGTACGTTTCATCTACAAAGCGCTACATGGACTAGCCCCACCTCCCGTGTCTGCCTTTTTCAAACCTAAGACTTTGGAGGTCTGAGAACCAGAGCCTCCTCCAGAGGAGACTGTGAGGTCCCCTACAGAAGAACAACCTCTGGAAAGAACACTCTCTCTGTGAGGGCCACTAACATCTGGAACAGTCTTCCTCTGCACATACGGGAGAGCCCTACACTGATCAGCTTTAAAACTCAACACAAACAATGGCTGAAAACAAACCAGTCATGTGACCATTAGACTTCACTTTTCCCTGTGCTAATTGTATTGCATGCTGTAATTTGTTATGTATTTGCCTGCCTATAGACTACGGATGAAAACTAGCTTTGCAGCTATAATCCGGCATATTTACATCTGTTTTATCCTGATGTTCATTAATGTGCATTGTCCCTATCAAATAAATAAATAAATACATCTAAGGCTATTCTGCTTGAGATCAAAATCTAAGTTTTCTAAGTTATCTGTTTTTATTATATACCGTGCCTATCTGTTTCGGCCCTTTGTTGCAACATGGAATTTCCCCATTTGGGACAATAAAGTGATCTTATCTTATCTTATCTTAAAATGGCCACACCCCTCTTATGTTTGCCCGTGTATGAAGAATAGTAAAGTCTGCTTTAACCAAATGCAGTCAATTTGTGATGTTTTAAGTAATTTAAATGTTTTTTTTGCAGGTATATTAAATATTTTTGTTCTTTACTAATTTTTGTCAATATCTTTGACCACTTAATTAGACCCAATACCATTAACATAAAAAAATTACTATTCGTAACTTTTCAAATGCCATTGTTTTAACCATGTTGAAATCATTGTTGTAAATCTACTTTAGTTACACAGCTCTCTGGTCAAACATAACACACAAACATAGGATCCACAACAACAGAACACAATTGAACCACACAATTTTGGCTCATGCCAAAATATTGCAAAGAGCTCACAGACTGATCCAAAAAATGGGAGGGAAAAACATTTTGGAAGTAAAAAAAGGCCCTCCGGTACGGTTGATATTACTTTTTCACCTGGGCATTTACAAACCAAAGTTGGAACACAATAGCCCACATTGGGGTCCAGTAGAGTCCAGGTCCCTTTCATTGAAATACAGAAAATAAAAGGTAAAAAATGTCAGACCAGATCCTGTTTTGAATTGGCAAATGCTAACACCTCAACCGCAGAAGTGAATCTTCTTATTTTCCCGTACACATTGTCAGGATAAAGCAGAGCGCGTATTCCACGTTCTTCTCTCTCAGGCAGGATTTCACCTGATCAAAAGCTTTGCATTTATTGACCACTTACGCTGAGTAGTCGTCAAAGAAAGAAGACTTGGGGCTTGATTGATCCGTGTTGACCCACGGCGATACGTCTGGATGCAGTTGTGAAACTTCGGTATAATAGGTCTTGGATGCTGGTTCGGAGCCGGTTTGGGAGCCAGAGAGGGATGTGCATGATCAATCTTTATTTTTGCAGGTTTGTTGGAAGTTTGAAATACTTTGGAATCCAGGTTGCCATATACTTGACTACATCTTTATTCTCAGTGTCCTCTGGAATGCCGATAATCCGCATATTACATTTGCGTTCTCCGCTCTCCAAGTTGTCCAGTTTGTCTGTCAGAGTCCCTCGGCCGCTGTGGCTCGGGTGTCCAGTTCGCCATTCTTGGATTTCAAATCACAATCCAATTTTGCATCCACTGTTTTTGTTATCTTGTAATCTCCAATAAAACCGCCATAATCACCACCATAATCACCGCCATAATCACCAAGTCTCCTCCACAGATTAATCTGATCTGTAACTAGAGCTGCAGCGATCTCGTGGTATAGTCAGAACAGCAGCGGGCTTGAGCGGGCCCTGGGCGCGCATGGTGTTGCAATGCGCGCTTCCCGCATGTAGCATGCTAGCCTGGTTGTAGCTGCGTTTTTTTAGAATGTCCGAAAAGTGTCAAGTTTCTTCATATGTCTGCTCCCACATAAAATATTGGTCTCCCAGGTGACTCGCAATAAGACAGATATTTCACGGTACGACCATGCCAGAGTACTTGTTTTATTATATTGAATTTAACAGGGCAAGCCTGGAATTAACAGGCAATATGCACTTTTTCTTAAATCCCCTTTGCGCCTTGTTCTGTGTACCTCGGGGTGTGTGCGATTGTTAAAGATCAGTGGATTTGTGCACACCACCACATTAGTTTGTGGGAGCAAATATTTTGAGCGTGGTAGACAAGCTAAACAAAGCCAAGGTCCCTTGACTAGTGAAGAAATTGATTCTTGAATGATAAAGATTGTCTTCTCTCTCTTTGTTTGCTCGATTCTCTTCTAATGAGCAAGTTTGCCTTGAATCAGAATTTGCAGAGCGGCCTAGATAACTGCTTCTCAAAATGGCGTTCGAAAGTGACAAGATAAAAGTGTGAAGTTGTGAAAACATTCAAAATCTTGAGTGGTGAAAAACAGAGCTTAAAAGTGAATGATTGAATGAAAACATTTATTGTCCTGAGAAAATTTGTCTTGCACAAAATCTACATTAGTTAAGTGACATGGCGCATAGAACAAAGAGAGGTGGCATTAATTACAGTCATGTTCAGAGCAGAGACTCGATTACATTTGATTAACGCTGATCTTGTGGACAAGAAGTACGTTTACTAGAAAGCGTCAAAATGCGGCTGACAGCAGGCGTTGGACACCTGACAATTTGCTTGTCAAGAGCTTTTTAGACAACAAATTAAACGCACGACCGTAACAAACAGACACGACACAGAATTCTTGATGACTCTGCATATCGGACTCATCACGGCAAGTACAGAGGACTCGCGCAGGACTTTGTGGACTGGTGTCAGCAGAACACCCCCTCATCACTCGGGAAGACCAAGGAGATGGTGTACTTCCGCAGTGCTACTCTGCTGCCAACTCACCAGTGAGTCACTTACAGTGAGTGAACAAACTAAACTCTCATTCCTGAATTTGATCAATCACCCACCTCTCCCCTGCACAGCTGCATGCTCTCACCTCCACAGTGGCCCACACGCGTTCTCTTCACACTCCTTCGGCCTTTCGCTCACAGCAGCACAGGTGAGGAGAGAGCTGAAGAGGATTAAACAAGGAAGGCAGCAACCAAACGGCATCAGCTCTAGGCACCTTAAATCCTGCAGTTTGATACCGGCCTGGCATCGGAGTGGAGGACGCCCGTCATCCCCCTGCTGCACCTCTCTCTCTCTCACTGGAGAAGCGCTGGCAGCGCTGTGAGGATCCTATTTTTTTATCTCTCCAGCGCCTTCAACACCATCCAGCCACTGCTCCTGAGGGACAAGCTGGAGACGGCTGGGGTGGACTACGACCTGACGGAGTGGATCTGGACTACCTCACAAACCGTCCCCAGTCTGTGAGAGCCCGGGACTGTGTCTGACACTCAGACCTGCAGTGTGGGGTCGCCCCAGGCACCGTCCTCGCACCCTTTCTCTTCACCCTCTACACTGCAGACCCAGACACGACACGGACAGCTGTGTCTGCAGAAGTTCTCTGGTGACTCTCCATCATCGGATCATCACGAACGACGACGATGCAGAGTACAGAGGACTCGCGCAGTGAACCAGTGAACATCCAGGGAAGGACATTGAGAGAGTGGACTCATACAAGTACCTGGGTGTTCATCTGTACAGGAAGAGCCAGAGTCGACTCTACCTCCTGAGGAAACTCCGGTCCTTTGGAGTGACAGGGCCACTCCTGAGGACCTTCTACGACTCAGTGGTGGCATCAGCCCTCTGTATGGTGTGGTCTGCTGAGCAGTAGCATCACAGAAAGGGAGAGGAAGAAGCTGGACAAAGTCATCAAGATGTCCAGCTCCGTCCCGGGCTGTGCCCTGGACTCGGTGCAAGAGGTGGGGGACAGAAGGTCCTGGCTAAATTCACTTCTATGCTGACCATTAGTGTCACCCCCTGCAGGAACTGTCCACTCTGGAGAGCAGCTTCAGTGACAGACTGATCCAGCCTCGCTGTGTGATGGAGAGGTTTCACAGGTCTTTCCTTCTGCTGCTGTCAGACTTTACAACAAACACTGTTAGTCCTGAACGTGTCATTCAGCTTTCATAATCCTGTGCAATACTGTTATACTCCTGCAATACTGTGTAAATAAGAGTGTTGTTATTATTAAGATTATAAGAGCGCTCTTTTTTCTAAGTTATCTGTTTTTATTATATACTGTGCATAATCTGTTTTTCTGTACCCTTTGTTGCAAAAGTGGAATTTCCCCACTGTGGGACAAATAAAGGTGATCTTATCCTATCTTATCTTAGCTTCAGTGACAGACTGATCCAGCCTCGCTGTGTGAAGGAGAGTTCCACAGTCTTTCCTCCCTGTGCTGTCAGACTTTACAAAAACACTGTTAGCCTGAACGTATGTCGGCTTAATCATGTGCGATACTATCTAATCATGTGCAATACTGTGACATAATGTCAATCACCCCTGTGCAATATTTTCTGTACATATGTAAATAAGAGCGTTATTATTTTTAAGATAAGAGTTTTCTTTTTTTTGTCTAAGTTGTCTTTTTTATTATTATAACTTTTGCCGAATCTTTTCTGTACCTAATCGTTGTTGCAACACTGGAATTTCTCCATTGTTGGACAATAAAGGCGATCTTATCTTGTGTTTTATGGCGTTAGATGCTTCTTTGATGCATGTTTGACAGCACGTGCTGCAGTGCTATTTCTGTGGCACGGATGGTAGAGGTGCTTGGCAGGAGATCCTAGGGGCGAGGATGCGAGTGCTGCCAGAGGCTTTCCCTTTTCATCAGTCCTGCTCCGTTGAGGATAGCCAGGATGCCACAGCGTTAAATAACTTTTACTTTAACATTCACATTATCGTCATGAAAAAAAAAAAGACTGATGTATATTGGGATACTTATATATTTACATACATAAGAATGAAACAGTTTACACACAAAATGAAATAGGTAGTGCCAACCTGAGGGGTGCCAATAAGTAGTGTTATAATTTGCTAACATAGGAGCCAATGGTCAAATGTTGAACCTTCTCAATATTAGTCCTGAATTGTGTGTATCGAACTGTCCTGAGTTCGAAAACACACAATTTACACACAACTTGTCACGATCCTTCCTGCTGCTCCTTCCTCCTCCTCTCCCTGCTCCCCCTCCTCCCCTGTTTTTTTCCTTATTTGTCAGTTCCTGGGTGGATCCTTCATCCCCTCCTGCTGAGCTCCCCAGCTGCATCCCATCTCCAATTACCACCTACTACTTCTCATGCAAAGCTCACCAGTCTCCAATGCTAGATCATTCAGTCACGTAGTGAGGTGCATATTCGCTCAGGCAACTTTTCTATTTTGCTATTTTGTCATTCTTGATACTTACCTGAACCTTTGTTTCCTGTTTGCTCCAGTGCCTCTCATGCGACAGCTGTTCCTGTCTACCCCGGCCCACCTATCAGCCTACCACCACCTACTCCTCTGCTGTCCCGTTGGATCCACTCAGCCCCCTCCCGGAACCAACTCCCCGTTCCAAGACTATTTTGTTTTCTGTCTAATTTAAACTTTGATTCTGTCGCAGCCACCTTCTACTCTCAATTCGCTGTCCCGAAATCCGATGCTCAGCACCGAACTTGGACGATCATCCTAATTCCTCTTCTTTGATCTTCCAGAACCATCTAAATCAGACTACCCTCTCATCTATCTTTCGTCCCACTCATTCAGCTCTCCATTAAGTGCCCTCATCCATCGCTCATAGTGATTTCATTACTATTTGCAGTTCGTCAACTCCTTTTTTTTATAAGGGTAAGAATCCCGTTCTCCTCAACATTTCTCTCTACTCCGGTGCAAGGCGACGACCATGTAATCCACACTATTTAACGGTTGCTCATCCAAACATCAACCCCATCACTCTCGCACCTTATTCATACCCATGCACTTCAATCGGCTACCCACAAACTCATTGTCTTTATGCCATCCATTTGACTTGAGACTGTATTATCGCACCACCAACTCTATCGCACTCACCTGCTCTCCGTATCTTCCAAATTTCATCACCTAAAACTCTATTCTACTATCCAGCTCCCCTTCTCTTGTGCCACTCAGTTGACATCTTCATTTTCAGCCAGGCTTTACGTTGAGATCCAGACCATCTTTGCTAATTGTAAATCCTTTGGGGGTTCTGAATCTGCTGATTACCTGAGACGGCGCCCCCATCAATAGTCTCTCTACCCAGCCAACTCTAATCGATCCATCATCACTATTATCAATAAACATCCTCTCATATTCAATTTGTTGTGGCGTGGTCCTTGCTAGTGAAATGTAGTTGATGTAATCATTGACTAAGGTTCGGGAGTGGGACCACGCCTCAACCTCTACTCCTCCAGCAACCATGCTTCCACTCTTTAACCATACCTCTAGTTACCCAGAAGCCCTATTTTTACAGGCCTATCCCTGTATCTCTTGTTGTCTCTGCTCTCTCGACCCCACCGTCCCACCCCATGCTCGATCATCTTCACCGTAACACATCACCCTCTTAGGGGGGGGGGTTCTGAATGGGATGGGCTGATTACCCGAGACGAAGCCCATCCAGCCTCTCTACCCAGCCAACTCTAATCGATCCATCATCACTATTATCAATAAAAATTCTCTCCTATTCTATTTGTCCTATCAGGCGTGGTCCCTGCTAGTGAATTGCTGCCAAAGATCAACTAGGAAGTGAATTTAAATCTAACAAAAATAGTCAAACTGGGGAAAATTGTATTGTGTTCACTGTATTTTAGTGATTAGGGATTCCAAAATGTTGTGAAATCAGGTGAGTGCAAGTTATATCACTAAATAAAAGTACAGAAAGTTAGAGAATCAAATAATGAAACAGTAATTGGTCAATAATAGAAGCATATTAAACAATGTTCACCGGAATTAAGCAAATGGATAACTGTCCAAAGAGTGCCCCCTGTCCTTAGACTCTAAAGCTCTGGGAGAACCACAGTGAAGGAGAGCTCCTACTCCCACGGATGACAGTCGGCAGATGGTCCAGGACCGATGCTCTTCCATTTGCAGAAGGACTGTGTGGCCAGAACCTCTCAGTAGGAGAGAGAGTGGCTCATCCAGGCAGATGAGGAGCATCCGGGTCTGCAGGTCAGGGTCATGAGATGAGTCCTAAAATGCAGTGGCCACTGGAGCAGCAGCAGTGTTTACTCTAAGTCTCACTAGCTAAGTCTCACTGCCACACAAACTTGGAATTACTATTTTACAGTATTTTAGGAAGTATCACCTATCTTTCTTTTCAGGCTCCTCTTCTCCCTTTCTTTTTTTTGTCTTTTTCACCTCCTTGCTATTCCCTCTTTCTCTCCTGTCTTGCTCTCCTCTCTTTCTTTGCCTTTCTTTCCTATTTCTCTTCTCCCTCGCTCTGTCTTTCGCTCTCTTCTCCTCTCCTGTCCTGACCTCTGCAGCAGAACACACATGTGTGCTTGCAGTCTGCATACATTACAGGTAAATACTCTCGGGGGGCTGTTGTCAGGCCGTCTCACCTTCACACTTCATTTTCATACAACATGCTCTTGCCCGAGGAGAACATAGCAGCACAATCCTATCTGTACCCCATGGGCCCCTACTGTGGCTCCTGTATGCTCGTGGAGTCCGGAGGGGATGAGAGGAGGAAAGCTCACGCTGTTAGGTCACAACTCAGAGAAGCCACAATGAGGTAGGCACATGCCGCCAATTTTCTTTTTCCAAGTAGGTGCTGAGATATGCTCGCACATGATGAAATTTTTTTTTCAACAGAGCAAGAGCAGCACCTGCAGTGACAGATTGACCAGACTCAAAGTGAAATGACACATGACACGATACACTGATCTCTTGTACCCTTTTATGTTCTGTCCTGTCAATTTAGACACCATAAATTGTTTCCAATTGTCTGCTGAAGCTCTCCAAACCTGTAATGAGAACCTCTAAGAAGTGGACCAATGAGGCAGCAGAGGAGCTACATACGTGTTTACACATAACAGATTGGGAGGTTTTCAGTGAAGTTTTCAGATAGTTGGAATGAGTAAACGGACACAGCGTGACGTCAATCATTCGATTCTGTGAGGACTGCATCATACCATCACACACCAAAGTCACTTTCATAATGACAAACCCTGGTTCACAGCAAAACTGAGGCAGTTAAGGCAGCAGAAGGAGGCAGCGCACAGGGCTGGTGACAGAGGGCGCTACAAAGATGCATAGTATGGATTTAGCAAAGCAGTGTAGATCGCTAGACCAAGTACAATAAGCGTCTGAGGAAGGCAGTTGTCTGACAACAACCCTGCCTCTGTGTGGAGTATCTCCGCTTCTCTTCAACTCTTCAAACTACAAGCCCAGAGCCCCCCACACTGCAGATGACCGAAAACTGACTGAGCAACTAAACTCCTTCTCCAGTTTTGACTCAATGACTACAGGCCCATGGCGCTGACGTCTGTAGTCATGAAGTCATCTGAAACCCTGGTCTTGCCCACCCTCAAGTCGCCTACAGAGCCAACAGGTCTGCAGACAACGCCATCAACCTGGCACTCCACTTCATCCCTGCAGCATCTGGACTCCCCGGGAACCTATGCCAGGATCCCGTTTGTGGACTTCAGCTCTGCGTTCAACACCATCCTCCCTTCTGTGCTCCAGGACAAGCTCTCCAGCTCAATGTGCCTGACTCCACCTGCAGGTGGATCACTGACTTCCTGACGGATCGGAGGCAGTGCTGTGTACTTTCTCCTCTGATCTTCTCGGATCGGAGGCAGTGCTGTGTACTTTCTCCTCTGCTCTTCTCCCTGTACACAAACTGCTGCACCTCCAGCCACGACTCCGTAAACTAATCAAGTTTGAGGACGACACCATCCTCATCGGCTCATCTCGGACAGGGATGAGTCTGTCTACAGGAGGGAGGTGACCGGCTGTGTCCTGGTGCAGCGGTAACAATCTGGAGTTCAAGCAAGGCAAGGCAAGGCAAGTTTATTTGTAGAGCACAATTTGTACACAAGGCAATTCAAAGTGCTTCACACAACAGGAAAAAATGGCAGAAATCACAAAAATCTTAGTTCAAACATATATAAGAGAAGAGTGCAAAGAAAAGCATTTCAGTCATATGCACGGCCAAACAAAACAGTTTTTAGTTTAGATTTGAACATTGCCAGAGTAGCGGCCTGTCTCACATCCTCAGGAAGACTGTTCCAGATTTTAGCTGCATAAAACTGAAACGCACATTCCCCATGTTTAGTCCTGACTCTGGGCACCAGCAGGAGGCCAGTCCTTGAGGTCCTCAGAGTCCGAGATGGTTCATATGGCACTAACATGTCCGAGATGTACTTTGGTGCTAGGCCATGGAGCAACTTGTATACAAGCAGAGCTGCTTTGAAGTCTATTCTCTGAGCTACAGGGGCCAGTGCAGAGACCTGAGCACAGGACTAATGTGATCATACTTCCTGGTTCTAGTCAGGACCCGAGCAGCAGCGTTCTGGATGTACTGCAGCTGTTTTACAGCTCGTTTGGAGAGGCCAGTGAGCAGGCCGTTACAGTAGTCTAATCTACTAGAGACAAACGCATGAATAAGTCTCTCCAGGTCGGGTTTAGACACTATACTTTTAATTTTGGCAATGTTTTTTAGATGGTAAAAAGCTGCTGATGTTATTGATCTGACGTGGCTGTTAAAATTCAAGTCTGAGTCCATTATTACCCCCAGATTTCTGAACTTGATTTGTAGGTTTTAGAGCGAGACTCTGGAGGTGACTGTTAACACTTTCTCTTTGTTTCTGTGGGCCAAAGACGATGATTTCAGTCTTGTCTGAGTTCAGCTGGAGAAAGTTGTTTTGCATCCACACACTGATCTGTTGGATGCAGTGACAGAGTGAATCCACTGGTCCATATTCACCTGCCGTCAGTGAAACATAGATTTGAGTGTCGTCTGCATAATTGTGATAGGACACATTCTCGCTGCATATCAACTGACCTAACGGCAGCATGTAGAGGTTGAACAGAAGGGCTCCCAGGATTGACCCTTGGGGCACCCACAGGTCAGGGGCATCTGGTCTGAGACACAGTTACCAATTTCGACAAAGAACTTCCTGTCTTCCAGATAGGACTTTAACCAGTTTAGGGCAGTGCCAGTGATGCCCACTCAGTCCTCTGGTCTCTGTAAAAGTATCCCATGATCGACAGTGTCAAAAGCAGCACTCAGATCTAACAGAATTAAGACTGTGACTTTGCCCGTGTCAGTGTTCAGGTGGATGTCATTTGTCACCTTGACAACAGCAGTCTCAGTGCTGTGATGCGGTCTAAAACCTGACTGGAAAACATCAAATGAGTTGTTTATTAAGAGGAAATCAGTGAGCTGTTGGTAAACAACCTTTTCAAGGACTTTGCCCCAAAATGGCAGATTAGAGATGGGCCGGTAATTACTCAGTACTGCGGCATCAAGACTGCTCTTCTTTAGGAGAGGCTTTATGACCGCAGTTTTCAAAGAAATTGGGAATGTTCCAGATTGAAGCGACATGTTAACTATGTGAGTGAGTGATGCTAACAAAGTGGTCAGCACAGACTTTAGAAATCTGGTGGGTAACACATCGAGGCCACATGTAGATGAACTCAGACTGGTGATGATCTCCTGGACAGTTTTGTCATTTACAGGTGCAAAGTGAGTCAGCTCTAAGTGTGTAGGTGGTTTGAGGGTTATTTTTTGCATTGAAAAATTTATAGCATTTTTAATGCCCTGAACTTTGTCATTAAAGAATAATGCAAACTCATTACACTTGGATGTGGAAATGAGTTCTAACGGCAGCTGAGCTGGAGGGTTTGTTCATCTGTTTAGTGTGGCAAACAGGTCACGCGAGTTGTTACTGCAGCTTCCAGTTATTTCAGAAAAATATCCTTCCCTAGTTCTACATAAAATGAGATAAAATTCGGTCCGGCGGCACTCCCTTTTCTGTGCCCTGACCGAATCATAATTTCTCCATGGCGCCTTCTGCTTATTTTTAACAATTTTAGCCTTCATAGGGGCAATGGTGTCGAGAACATTCAAAACACTAGATGTAACAGAGTTCAACAAATCAAAGTTAATCATTTCCATAAAAAGTTTCCCCGTGCTTTCATTTATGTGTCTCCTCCAGACAACTGCAGGACCAGCTGGTGGTTTGGGAAAAACAGACAGGTCAAAGAAGACACAGAAATGATCAGACAGAGCAACATCGACCACATTGACGTTTGAAATATTAACCCCTTTTGTAATTAGAAGATCTAGAGTGTGCCCTCTGCTGTGGGTGGGGCCACTCACGCGCTGAGTAAGACCGAAAGTTTCAAGGACAGCATGAAGCTCTTTAGCGTTTCTGTCACAGATATTATCAACATGAACATTGAAACCACCTGTTATGACCGAACCATCAAAGTCTGTGCATACGACTGAAAGCATCTCAGTAAAATCATCAATAAAACTTTTGCAGTGCTGGGGAGGCTTGTATAAAACAATGAAGAGAATGGATGGAGACTGTTTTAGCTCAATTTTAAAGGCTACGTACTCAAATGTTGAAAACACTCCAAAGGACAACCTGTGGGTAACTATTTCATCTCCTAACAAAAGCACACACACCTCCTCCCTTTTTGTTTTCTCGTGTTTCAGATTCAAACATAAAGTTAGGTGGAGCAGATTCTATTAGAACTAAATTTCCTGTGTTTTTGTCAAGCCATGTTTCAGTTAAAAACATAAAATCAAGATTATAAGAAGAGATAAAATGATTAATTAAGAATGATTTGTTACATAAGGATCTGACATTTAGCTCAGCAAGTTTCAGACTAGTTTCAGTGAGACTGGACGTTATCTTTTTACAGGGAATATGAATCAAATTTCTCAGATTGGGCAGTCTGACTCGCATTTTGTTTTCCCATCTGTGTGATGTGACTACAGAAATAGCACTAGGGGAGGCTGTTTTTACACAGGGCCCCGGGTTGTTTTGCTTTTTAATATGACTAAGTCCCGGCAACGCTGAGACCCAGTGCATCCTAGCTATGGGAGATACCAGGTGAAAGGTGAGGGGGGATAGGTGGGGCGATTTTTGTCTGTGTAGCAACAGTCAGGGGAGAGTTCATCATCGTTGATATCAGAACTCTTGATCTTGCTATATTAGGCGTGAGTGGAGCCATCTTAATGCCTGATTTGATCAGATATTCAAGATGGCTGGGAAGACAGTGGAGAAGACAGTGGAGATGATCGTGGATTTCAGGAAAGTCACAGCCCCCCCAGCCCCCCCTCACCATGACAGACTCCCCATCACCACCGTGGACTCCTTCTCCTTCCTCGGCACCACCATCACCAATGACCTCAAGTAGGAGCCCTCCATCAGCTCCCTCATCAAGAAGGCCCAGCAGAGGATATACTTCCTGCGGCAGCTAAGGAAAGCCAAGCTGCCAGCGCAGATGATGGTGCAGTTTTACACGGCCATCATTGAGTCCATCCTCACCTCCTCCATCACCGTGTGGTAAGCTTCTTTCGCCCTCCGCCGTTGGACTCATGAACACTTTTAAACACCTGTCACTTTAACTACAATTTAATCAATCACTCACTGTCACTTTCTGCACTACATCTGTAAATTTAACTGTACATTTTTATGGACATAGTAAGCCTAGTTTTATTTTATCCTATTTAATTTAAATAGTTGAAATAAATTCAAATCGTTTTCTTTAATGCATGCCCTTTTTGATTTCATATGTTGTTGTTTTTATTATTGTTCATCATTATATGTTTTACCGAATCACCAAAGCAAGTTCCTATGTTAGTGAATTTTGTTCATTGACAATGGCAATAAACCTTTTCTGATTCTGAATGTATACGGATAAATCCAAAAGATTCGACTGCAGCCCGATAGACCTGCCAAAGCTAAGTGGCCATCATCCGTGAAACATAATAGCTCATTTTTAAAGACCATAATAGAATGAAGCTTCAGAGTTATCATTGTGCATATTGACCTTATTCCGCCCCAACCACTTTTTCCTCTTTTTGACACAGATTGGCACTTCCGTAGTAATCACACTTCCGGTTGAGCAGGAACTCTTTCATTCTTTTAAGAACGAGGGGAAATTTTTGCCACTAAAATATGCTACGATTGATTTGTGTAAAATGTTCATGTTCACCAACAATGCACCGATTCCCTGCGCGGCTTTTTAGTCTGTGTAGAACTTGTTTTCTCTGGAGTTCCGCAGCCCTATGTTAACTAATACAGCTGGAAGAAGGATAACGTGGATTGGCAGCACCCAGACGGGTTTACGGAATAAGGTGCCTGCCAAATGTCCTGTATTGTTACCATGGCAACCCCCTTAACGAGTCTTGGGTGGGGTCCTGACCACTGCCCCTGTGGTGATCCTTCATATTGAAATCCTTTTCATTATTCCCTATGAACATGACAGAGTGTACATTGTTAGAAGACCACATGCGGGTCAAAGGGCGTCTCCTCCACTGTCTGTAGGATTCATTAGAAAAGCACTCTTTCAAAAGAATGACCCTGTGTTTTGAGTGTCATCATATTCACAACTGAAAGCTAAATATTTCTCAGGAGACATGTTGGTGTAATCCCTCATTCGTCCAGGAGTGTTCCATTGTAGAAAAAGATTCAGTTGTAGTCATCTGGACTTTGTTTTAGAAAAACTATACGTTTCGACTCTCATCCATCAATCAGTGAAACAAGTCTGAGAACTCCTGTTTCTATCCTACTCTGTGAAAGCCCTGCCCACAGGGCGGGACCTCCTGAAAATGGCCCATTGAAACTTAACTGGGATGGGCCTATGAGTTTTTTTGCCTTGCCTTGCAAATCTTGAGATAGCTTTTTTCGACTCAAACAGCTGGTTGGAGTCTGGAATAGATAGAGGAATCTAGGCAAATCATTCATTTTTATCGTTTCAATACTTTGACTTAGACTTAGAATAAGATTCAATTTTTCAAGGTCTTTCTTTATAGTGGAAAAAAGAGGGGTATAGTTTTTCTCTAAGCTTGTTGACAAATCTTTATGGATAATTACACCTAAATATCTAAGAGATTCCTTTATAAATGGCTAGGTCTTTTTTACAGTCAGTTTGTATCCAGATATTCGGCCGATATTATGAAGGAAATGCATCAGATTAGGTATAGTAGTTTCAGGTTTGATCTAAATATCTAAATTACTTAAATGTATTGATGATTCAGGCAGCCACTCAACTAATTACATTAAAAAGTAATGGGAAGAAGAAGGTAGTTTTAGTTTGGCTGATGAAGAGTGGGAAATTATGTTTGCTTCTCAGTGGAGAACCACGGAATCGCATGTCTAGTGCCCATTGTTTACAAGGAGGTGCAGACTGTTGGAGAAACCAGCCAGGAGGCAAACTACAATCACGTGTTTTGGGACTGTCCTGTTGCTGAAAATGATTGGACTGAAATTAACAATGCGCATTAGACTGTTTTAGACCTTGCCAACCCTGGATGTCGTTCTGGGTTCTGTTCTGTGTTTCTTTATTTATTATACTGTATAAAATAATAAATAGATAAGTCTATAAAAAACAACAGGTAATCCACAAAATCATTAGGTATCAATATGTCTATATGTTTGATTTTACTTCCAGGACATGGGCCCAGACAAATTCATTTTTTACACCACGACTTGCAGGTGTGGCACAAGATTGACCTGTCACATAACTGCACTTTTCTACCAACAATTACCTTAGAATCTGTCTCGCCCACAAAGAAGACTAATGCGTATGGAAGGTAAACTCGTGGGAGTCCTGGAGGGTGACGAGGGGGACAATACTGAGGGCTTTCTCGAGATAGTGATCCCGGAACTTGTATCCGGGACTGGAGTTGTGGTCCTCTCCCTTACATTACACCGCCTGGGCCAGACTCCACCACATATTTTGGCATAATCACACCTCTTGTTTAGAATTCCACCCCCACTGCTGTCATAAATCGCACCGACTACAAGTTGTGACGAAATGAGCTCTGCTGCACCCACGTTAACGCTAAGACAGGGGGCAAAATATGGCCCCTAGTATGGAGTGTGTGTCTGCGTGCAGCCAAACCAGACTGCATAAAATTTGCCATAATCCTCTTCTGCCACCAAAGGTAAACGTGTGTTAAAAGCATAAAGTTGCCACTAAAGCATGTGCTGTGCGGCGCTGTCTTTGATATAAAGTGTTGTATATTGGGAAAACAAAAGCGAAACTTAAGCATGTAACTGAGCCCAGAGTCAGCGGTGCGGCTTTGGCTCATGTGTTGCGCATTTGTTTTGCACCATACATAACTGAACAGACGTCATACAAGTGGGTTTTAAAATAGGATTAAACACTATGTTGAATTGCTGATTATATGCTTGAGAAATATTTTAGTATAATCTTGGCGATTCATTTTCCATTCAAGTATTGATGTTGAAAATTCAATAAGGTATCAATAAAGAGATGTAAACATACAGCCACCTGTTGAGCTTCATTGCTCAATATAAAAAACAGATTTTTTTGAAAAGCAATAAAATTATTATTATTATCATCACACTGGCCGCTGTCCCGTCAGGCAACACAGGCTGATTTTCTGGTGTGTTGGCCGGCTGAAGGGAGAGCCAGGTAAGGGCAGGGGCATTAGGACATTATGCAGAGAGAGGAGCAGACGCAGGGTAAAAATAGCAGCAGGTGGATGAGAAACACAGCAGTCCAAAAGCCGAGCGCTAAATGTATTCAAGGTCACGTCTCATGGAAATGTGTGGAACAGATCTGTATTCAGGACGGCAGAGAAGCCGCGAAACAAAGCAGCAGAAACCGGGAGGTGCACGAGTAGAGGTTAAATCAAAAATGGCATTTCTGATTTGAGCTGTGTACATATGCATACTCAAAAATGTAATTAAAAGGACACATATTATAAATGGACTTTTTTGTTTTTCAACTATAACATTGTTTTCTCATCAAATCCATAGCTAATTGTCTGTTAAATAAAAATGGGGGGGGATAATGTCTGCCGCCAAAACGCGTTAATCACAACTGTGTGCCTGCGGGCAAGCTAGCTTTTGTTTGTTTCCCCATGGTAATTCCCTCTGCCTCCAGTAGATGGTGTGGTTTTTAAGGTATACAGTACAATATTTAACAACTGTAAGAACACATGGAAATGTGATTTGAGGCAGAAATGCTCACAACAGATCAGGTCTACCTTTGACGTCACAAATCTGTGAAAAAAAATGAATGAGCAGAGAAGAGCAGCTTGTAAAAAGTGAGCGAGTGTAATGAGTGTAAAGTGTAAATTAAGGTAAATACGACTCCAGCTATGATTTTGATGAGGGAACAATGTTAAAACAGGGTTTAAAGTCAGAAAACGTTTGAATGCCATGCTGTTCTAAAAGAGAAAATATCACCTTCCTTAATCATAGACTATAACTAATCTTAATTGTGCAAGAAAATTGCCGTCTTGTTCGACAATAACTCGTTCATATTTCCTCCATGTGTCACCCTTTTACAGCTCCTTCATAAAACCTGCAGTTATTGCTCCAGTGTTGGTGATAACAGAAAAGCGCCTGTTGCTGTAAATGGCTGACTTTGCACCACCGGGAACTTGATAAGACTAAAGCTGCGATGGAAGGATTAGCACCACGATCTGGGCATATAGAGTAGCCCCAACAGAGCACCTTACCTCACAATTGCCTGACTCACACAACCAAACAACCCATCCAGAGACACAGTTACATGCACAAACACTCAAGCACACACGATTATTGCTTCATAACAACAGCAGAATCACTGCTTTATAGCAATTTTCACACTTAACAGAGACACCTGGCACTGCAGTTTTTGCAGTATGGAGGGAAGTGTTGGACTTTACGCAGGGTTGGTTACCATTTAACCTGCCCACTCACCAGGCCGTGTCTGCTGAGGGACATGCGAAGTGCCTGATTTGAGCAAATTTGTGTTCAGAATGATAAATTATTGACTGGTGATATTTATCCAGGGGTGGAAAGAAACAAATTACAAATACTCTACTGTTAGAGTAGATTTTCTTTGCACAGCCTTAGCAATCATAGCGTTTTTTTAAAGAGGTGCTTTATGATCACAAAGGGAAAAGCACCAGGGTGACTACAGCTGATGAGACCTTTATAGAAGCAAACCATTGAATTAATGGAAGTTACAGCATGTAAACTGCCATCTGATGAAGACAGCAGTTGAGTGTGACTATAGCGTGTTACGTTTAAAAGGCTGTTATCATAGGCCACCTTTGTTCTGTGCGCAGACTGCACAGTAACAACCTAATATTACCACAAAATCACATGTCTGGAGGGAATTTTGTTGGAAAAATGTGTCACTTCAAAGTTGCCATTATTCACAAGGAAATGCTAACTGTTGGAGAAACTGAAGCAGCCAGTAAGCAAACCATTCTCACGGGTTTTAGGACTGTCCGGTTGCACAGGAATATTGGACTGAAGTTTTTGACATTGCCATCCCTTTGAACATGTACATATGGGAAATGCCCATATGTATAAAACAGACATTACGAATACTTCGCTCTCTCATTAAGAACCATTTTGCACACAACGGCGCAGCCCCGTGTCTGGCGCACCTCTGCAGACGAAGACTGTCTGAAGGATTGTGTATCAGCGCGGTCTGCAAATGCCAAAAGCTAGGTTTGGTATAATTTTAGTCTGGATCCGAGGGCCTTGGTTGGTAGAGGACCCTGGGCCTGTGCCCAGTAAGCATGCATGCACACACATACCATGCACACAGTCCAGATCGGAACATTTTCATGGGACAAACCTGTCAATCCAGTTGAAGAGGCCAAGAGGCGATGAGAGGGTAAAAGGCGCTTGAATGAAAGTGTGAGGTCCGGATCGTACAGTACATGCTCGGGCTAGGTCGGACTGGGTTTTTTGTGCCCGATCTAAACTCTACACACATACCACTGTCTGAATACCTGCAAAGAGAGCCCCACCCACCACACACTAGAGTGGGACGAATAAGAGAGAATGCAGAGTCAGGCCAAAACAAGACGGCAAAAAGCAGATAGAAACACAAAAGAATAATTTCTCACCAAACGCTGACTTGATCTTGTGATAAACCACCGTATTTCCACTGATGCCAACTTATATGAGTCCACATGCTTAGCAAAACAAAGTTCTGATTATCCAGAACCAAAATATAATATTTCCAGTGCATAATATAGCTAACTTTCTACAAAGCATATGCATTGAATAAAGAGTGGTTAAAATGCAGCAAAGAGGCTTTGCAGAGAAGTGAAATAAATGCAGAAAAACCTGAGTAGAAACTGGAAGTAGTTAGGTCATCCATCCATCCATCCATCTTCTTCCGCTTTATCCGGGGCCGGGTCGCGGGGGCAGCAGTCTAAGCAGGGACTCCCAGACTTCCTTATCCCCAGACACTTCCTCCACTCCTCCAACTCCTCCGGGGGGATCCCGAGGTGTTCCCAGGCCAGCCGAGAGACATAGTCCCTCCAGCGTGTTCTGGGTCTTCCCCGGGGCCTCCTCCCGGTGGGACATGCCCGAAACACCTCCCTAGGGAGGCGTCCAGGAGGCATCCGGAACAGATGCCCTAGCCACCTCAGCTGGCTCCTCTCGACGTGGAGGAGCAGCGGCTCTACTCCGAGCTCCTCCCGCGTGACTGAGCTCCTCACCCTATCTCTAAGGGAGCGCCCAGCCACCCTGCGGAGGAAACTCATTTCGACCGCTTGTATCCGCGATCTTGTCCTTTCGGTCACTACCCAAAGCTCATGACCATAGGTGGGGGTAGGAACGTAGATTGACCGGAAAAATTGAGAGCTTTGTCTTTCGACTCAGCTCCTTCTTTACCACAACGGTCCGATGCAACGACCGCATCACTGCAGACGCTACACCGATCCGCCTGTCAATCTCACGCTCCATCCTTCCCTCACTCGTGAACAAGACCCCGAGATACTTGAACTCCTCCACTTGGGGCAAGGACTCTCCACCCACCCGGAGAGGGCAAGCCACCTTTTTTCCGGTCGAGAACCATGGCCTCAGATTTGGAGGTGCTGATTCTCATCCCAGCTGCTTCACACTCGGCTGCAAACTGTCCCAGTGCATGTTGCAGGTCCAGGTTTGATGGAGCCATCAGGACAACATCATCTGCAAACAGCAGAGATGAGATCCTGTGGTCCCCAAACCGGACCCCCTCCGCCCCCTGACTGCGCCTAGAAATTCTGTCCATAAAAACAATGAACAGAACCGGTGACAAAGGGCAGCCCTGGCGGAGTCCAACACGCACTGGGAACAGGTCTGACTTACTGCCGGCAATGCGAACACAGCTCCTGCTCCGGTCATACAGGGACCGGACAGCCCTGAGCAAAGGGCCCCGGACCCCGTACTCCCGCAGCACCCCCCAAAGGGCACCCCGTGGGACACGGTCGAAAGCCTTCTCCAGATCCACAAAACACATGTGGACTGGTTGGGCAAACTCCCATGAACCCTCGAGCACCCAATGGAGAGTAAAGAGCTGGTCCAGTGTTCCACGACCAGGACGGAAACCACTCTGCTCCTCCTGAATCTGAGGTTCGACTATCGGTCGGATTCTCCTCTCCAGTACGCTGGAATAGACCTTACCAGGGAGGCTGAGAAGTGTGTGATCCCGCTATAGTTGGAGCACACCCCCTCCGGTCCCCCTTCTTGAACAGAGGGACCACCACCCCGGTCTGCCAGTCCAGAGGCACCGTCCCGACCGCCACGCGATGTTGCAGAGGCGTGTCAACCAAGACAGTCCTGCAACATCCAGAGACTTTAGGTACTCGGGGCGTATCTCATCCACCCCAGGAGCTCTGCCACCGAGGAGTTTTGCCAACAACCTCAGTGACTTCGGCTTGGGTGATAGATGAGTCAACCTCCGAGTCCTCAGTCTCTACTTCCTCTTCGGAAGACGTGACAGTGGGATTTAGGAGACCCTCAAAGTACTCACCCGCACCGTAAACGGTGTTGGTGGAACACTGCTTCCCCCTCCTGAGGCGCCGGACGGTTTGCCAGAATTTCTTTGGGGCCGACCGATAGTTCCTCTCAGGGCCTCCCCGAACTCCTCCCAGACCCGGGTTTTTGCCTCTGCGACAGCACGAGCTGCGGCATGCCTGGCCCGCCGATACCCGTCAACGGCCTCAGGAGTCCCACAAGCCAAAGAGGGCCTGATAGGCCTCCTTCTTCCGCCTGACGGCATCCCTTAATTCCGGTGTCCACCACCGGGTTCGGGGGTTGCCGCCGCGACAGGCACCTGAGACCTTGCGACCACAGCTCCGAGCAGCCGCATTGACAATGGAGGTCGAGAACATGGTCCACTCGGACTCAATGTCCCCAGCCTCCCCCGGGATTTGGGAGAAGCTCTCCCGGAGGTGTGAATTGAAGACCCTGCTGACAGCGAGCTCCGCAAGACGTTCCCAACAGACCCTCACTATACGCTTGGGCCTGCCAAGTCTGTCCGGCTTCCTCCGCCGCCAGCGGATCCAACTCACCACCAGGTAGTGGTCGGTTGACAGCTCTGCCCCTTCTCTTCACCCGAGTGTCCAAGACACGTGGTCGGAGGTCAGATGACACGACAACAAAGTCGATCATTGACCTCCGGCCTAGGGCGTTCTGGTGCCACGTGCACTGGTGGACACCCTTGTGCTTGAACATGGTGTTCGTTATGGACAGTCCGTGACTAGCACAGAAGTCCAATAACTGAACACCGCTCGGGTTTAGATCGGGGAGGCCGTTCTTTCCCAATCACCCCTCTCCAGGTGTCACTGTCGTTGCCCACGTGGGCGTTGAAGTCCCCCAGTAGAACAACGGAGTCCCCGGTCGGTGCACTGTCCAGTACCCCTCCCAAGGACTCCAAGAAGGCCGGGTACTCAGCACCGTTGTTCGGCCCGTAGGCCGACACCACAGTGAGAGACCTGTCTCCAACCCGAAGGCGTAGGGACGCGACCCTCTCATTCACTGGGGTAAACTCCAACGCATGGCGGCTGAGCTGTGTGGGCAATGAACAAGCCCACGCCAGCCCGCCGCCTCTCCCCGCAGGCAACACCAGAGAAGTGGAGCGTCCAGCCCCTCTCAAGAAGATGGGTTCCAGTGCCCAAACTGTGCGTGGAGGTGAGGCCGACTATATCTAGTCGGAACCGTTCAACCTCCCGCACAAGCTCAGGCTCTTTCCCCCCCAGCGAGGTGACGTTCCATGTCCCCAGAGTTAGTCTCTGTGTCCGGGGATCCGGTCGTCGAGGCCCCGCCGTCAACTGCCACCCAGATCCCTCTGCACCAGCCCCTTACGGATCCTCCTGCAGGTGGTGGGTCCACGGGGAAGACGGCCCCACGTCACTCGTTCGGGTTGCACCCGGCCGGGCCCCGTGGGGAAAGGCCCGGCCACCAGGCGCTCGCCGTCAAGCACCCACCCCAGGCCTGGCTCCAGGGTGGGGCCCGGTAACGCCAATCCGGGCGACGTAACTGGCCTCGGTTTTTTTTTTCATCATAAAGGGCTTGTGAACCGATCTTTGTCTGACCCGTCACCCAGGACCTGTTTGCCTTGGGAGACCCTACCAGGGGCTTGAAGCCCCGGACAACATAGCTCCTGAGATCATTCGGGCGCTCAAACCCCTCCACCACGTTAAGGTGTCGGTTCAAGGAGGGGTAGTTAGGTCATTAAAAAAATATTTGAATATTTTGGGAAAACATTTCAGTATTCAGTAAAAATATTAATTGTGCTTGAATTATACTTTTTAATGACCTACTTTTTAATAGTTAGGTCATTAAAAAGTATAATTCAAGCACAATTAATATTTTATTCATTAAAGCCCAAGTATGTAACATTTTAGGAGGTTTTATCTTTGTCATTGATTGATTGATCATTGTGGATGTTGTTATTGTACTGAAATGTTTTCCCAAAATATTCAACAAAAAAGCATAAAACCTATCTACCTCCATGAAGAATGTTCAGGTCCATGTTCCACTCTCCTGAAGTCTTTTGGTGGTGTCATATGGTCAGATTCTCTGAAGTGGCCACACTTATAGTCAAGCCTAGAACCATCGTGAGGGATCAGGTTGTTGATTTTAGCATCTATAGCTAATTTGGCACTGTTAAGTTTTTGCAAATGCCTATTGAACTAACCAGGGCCATAGCAGAGACTATGCGCTGTCAGTGTTTAAGACTTACTGCTATGACATCTAAGAATTAACAGCAGTATTTTACATTACTTGTGACTTGCTGTGGGAGTATACAGTGGTAGTTAGTCCTACTTTGGTGGCTCAAGAGCCATTTTCTCGCTTTTTTGGCTCTTATGTCACGCATGGGCAAAAATATTGCTTCAGATGGGGTCATGGTGCCTCTATATTTACACTCGACTACACTGCGTTTTTTAAATCATCTCCGTAGTTCAGTATTTAGGCATCTACCAACCCCGAGAATAAAGGTCTACATATTATGACAATTCAAATCAAGATGTTTGAACATAAATTTCAACAACACCTCACAAAAGGGCCTTCCTAGGCATGGGCTCACAATTAGGAATAGGGGTGTACAATTTGGTTCGATTCACAATTCAGGACCTACGATTTGATTCGTCACAATTCCTACTTTTTTACTTACACGTTGTTGACCACTGCCTCTCTCACAAAGAAAGTTTGAAGCATGTTGTGCATACACAAGCATGTTTGAGAGGAGAGTGTAATTGGATGCAAAATAAAACGCACCTGGAGCCTGATTAGCTCCTCAGAAGCTTGAATGGTTCAGGTCTGCATAAGCACGGGAGCACGTGGCTGCTGCGAGGTTGACGGAGAAGTATAAATCAGCCTTTAGGCCCTAAACACACTGGATGGCACAGCATTTATGTCACACATCAACGTGAGGACAGTCGCACCAGCGGAGCGTCTACGCTCTGGATCAGGACATCTACGAGCAATACGGGCTCTCTGTTTTCCAATGGGAAAGCTAATCAAACTTGTTTGTACACACTTAGACACTTGTAGCACGTCCACATTGAAAATAAACCATGAATCGGCTTGTATTTAGCGTCTGTACTAGCTGAGCTCTTTCAAAGTAAATTTGAAAGAAGGAATTGAGTCTTTCTTCAAACGATCCATAACTGTCCCAGAAATATGTTGTGCTGATACTAAGTACACAAATATAGTACACACTAAGTACACAAATGTAGCAAACACTTGTCATGATCCTTCCCTGCTGCTCCTTCCTCCTCCCCCTGTTTTTTCCTTATTTGTCAGTTCCTGGGTGGATCCTTCAGCTCCTCCTGCTGAGCTCCACAGCTGCAGCTCATCTCCAATTACCACCTACTACTTCTCCAGCGAGCTGAGTGCCAGGTCGTTGTTACGTTGTGTGGTGCATATACGCTCAGGCTACTGTTCCATTTTTGCCATGATGTCATTTTTGATACTTAGTTTGTTTTCCTGTTTGCTCCAGTGCTTCTCATGTGACCAGCTCCTGTTTCTGTCTACTCCTGCCCAACAATCAGCCTGCCACCGCCTACTCTTCTGCTGTGCTGCTGGATCCACTCAGCCCCTCCCTGGTTCCAAGACAAATTTTGTTCTGTCTGAATAAACTTTGTTTAGGCCCAAAATGTTGTTTTTCATCTCTCAATTTCGCATCAAGACGGATTGAGACAAGTCTACGATGCGTATTGCGACATTTTAGACATGGATCAAGGTAAGATATGACAGTACATGCCACCGGACCATTAAACTAAAATGAATCCGTGTAAGTGCTGTGAGGGCTTTACTTTTACAAGCCCATGTTCACAGATTTTTTTGTGATTTTATATCAGAAACTGTCAAAGTTTTGAATTATTTGATAAAATAAAATTGATTTATTAATTTCATCCTTACAGCCTATTTCTACCGTTTTGGTCGTCACATTTAATTTGGTTGTGTTCAGCGCGCTCCAGAAGCTTGTTTAGATCGTAAAACACTAGTTGGGCCAAATTGATGTCGGTTAGCGTTTTCACCACAATCCGCAGTCTTGATGCCGCAGTACTGAGTAATTACCAGCCCATCTCTAATCTGCCATTTTGGGGCAAACTTGAAAAGTTGTTTACCAACAGCTCACTGATTTCCTCTTAATAAACAACTCATTTGATGTTTTCCAGTCAGGTTTTAGACCTCATCACAGCACTGAGACTGCTCTTGTCAAGGTGACAAATGACATCCACCTGAAAACTGACTAATTCTGTTAGATCTGAGTGCTTCTTTTGACACTGTCGATCATGGGATCCTCTTACAGAGACTAGATGACTGGGTTGGCATCACTGGCACTGCCCTAAACTGGTTAAAGTCCTATCTGGAAGACAGGAAGTACTGGAAACTGTGTCTCAGACCAAATGCCCCTGACCTGTGGGGTGCCCCAAGGGTCAATCCTATTCAACCTCTACATGCTACTGTTAGGACACATTCTCGCTGACCTATCACAATTATGCAGACAACACTCAGATCTATGTTTCACTTACGGCCGGTGAATATGGACCAGTGGATTCACTCTGTCACTGCATCCAACAGATCAGTGTGTGGATGCAAAACAACTTTCTCCAGCTGAACTCAGACAAGACTGAAAATCATCGTCTTTGGCCCACAGAAACAAAGAGAAAGTGTTAGTAGTCACCTCCAGAGTCTCGCTCTAAAACCTACAAATCAAGTTAGAAATCTGGGGTAATAATGGACTCAGACTAGAATTTTAACAGCCATGTCTAATCAATAACATTAGCAGCCTTTTACCATCTAAAAAACATAGCCAAAATCAAAAGTATAGTGTCTAAACCAGACCTGGAGAGACTTATCCATGCGTTTGTCTCTATTAGATTAGACTACTGTAACGGCCAGTGAGCAGGCAGTTACAGTAGTCTAATCTAATCTCTCCAAACGAGCTGTAAAACAGCTGCAGTACATCCAGAACGCTGCTGCTCGGGTCCTGACTAGAACCAGGAAGTACGATCACTTTAGTCCTGTGCTCAGGTCTCTGCACTGCCCCCTGTGGCTCAGAGAATAGACTTCAAAGCAGCTCTGCTTGTATACAAGTCTCTCCATGGCCTAGCACCAAAGTACATCTCGGACATGTTAGTGCCATATGAACCATCTCGGACTCTAAGGACCTCAGGGACCGGCCTCCTGCTGGTGCCCAGAGTCAGGACTAAACATGGGGAATGTGCGTTTCAGTTTTATGCAGCTAAAATCTGGAACTGTCTTCTTGAGGATGTGAGACAGGTTCTACTCTGGCATTGTTTAAATCTAAACTAAAAACAGTTTTGTTTGGCTGTGCATATGACTGAAATGATTGTCTTTGCTCTTCTTTTTATGTCTTAAACTATCTGACTGATAGCCTGAAAATGGTATCTTTTTAAAAATGTCTTTTTAAATTAAGGTTTTGTGATTTCTTTCTTTTTCTTTGGACTCATGAACACTTCAAAACACCTGTCACTTTAACTGCAATATTCAACCACTCACTGCACTGTCACTTTCTGCACTACAACTTTAAACATAACTGTAAACTTGTGTACATAGAAATGCCTATTTTTATTTTTATTGTATAGTAATTTTAAATTGTTTCCTAATGCATGCCCTTTTTTGATTGAATATATGTTGTTTTTTATTATTGCTCAGTGTTTTATGTTGCACCTTAAGGCCGAGACAAGTTCCTATGTTTGTGAATTTTGTTCATTGACAATGGCAATAAACTCTTTCTGATTCTTTGTGATTTTAATGCATTTTTTTCCTGTTGTGTGAAGCACTTTGAATTTCCTTGTGTACAAATTGTGCTCTACAAATAAACAAGCAAACCACACTGGAGTACACTTGGAACTTTCTAAATATGAGTCTTGGTACCAAATCAAACTGGTCTTTGAAATCAGCCCAAACGAACCAAACTTACAGGTGTTCCAAACTTGAGTTGGATTGAACTACCGTACGGGGTTGGCATGAAAGCACCCTAAGGCTCTATGTTGCAGTGTCTTTTTGCACATCTTTGTAGACATTTACAAGCAGTGGTTCTGAATCCACCTGTGCAGTCCTGTTTATTTGTGCTGGGTCTGACAACTCACTGTTTCATATACTTCTGTGTCCAAGACCTTTCTGATGTGTTATTTTGTTTGTTTTTGACTGCATTTGCTCATTGTGTCAGACGCTTGTCTGCATTCGTATTGGCCCTACACAATTCCCCCTTTACCAGCTCTCAACAGTTTGCTGCAATGTCCTTCCCCAGTGTCATACCCATTTCACGCTCTACTGTACACAAAAAGTTTACAATATTTTAAATAAAGAAAGCATTTGTCATGTTTGGGTAGACCAGTTGCTCACATACCGGGCAACTTCTCGCGTACCAGTCTCAGGCACCAGAGCCCGTTGAAACGTGCCTAGAGACCACTCACAACCCTGCCTGAGCACCCACACGGAGCACCCCCATAGAGCACTCACACAGAGTACCCCAAACCTCAGCTCCTCCTCGTGTGGCTGTATAAGGGGTCATCAGCGCTTCAGACCACACACATTAATCTCTGTCAGACTGTTCTCCTGCACCAAAACACCAGCAATAGCTGCCAAATCAAATAAAGTGTGGTTTTTCAGTGTTGGTGCTCAGTGTGGGTGCTCTGACAGCCAGTGTGGGTGCTCTTGATTTGAACAGCTTGTATCTGTGACTGTGTGTGAAAGGCTAAAGGAGCACCCGGCTGTGTGACTGTTGGACGAGCAGGTCCAGAAAAAGTCAGTACTGTTCCGCTCATGTTCCAAAGGAGCTTTTCTCACTCCAAGGCATCAGGCTGTTCCACAGGGCAAGAAAAACGGTGTAAAAGTAGTTATTACAGTGCTCGCCGGTGATGCGGTAGGTTTAATTCTGACCATTAGCCGAGTGTCTCGACTCTTCCTCCACCTTTCACAATACGACTAGTAAATAAAGCCTCTGAGACAGAAAACATATTATAAAAAGGGGGGGGGGTGAAATGGAATTCTTACTATTTTTAAGTTTGCGATATCACTGGTCTGAGATCCAGGTTTGCGGTCCAGAGAAGGTCTGAGGAATGTACTGACAGTATTATGTGAGACAAAATACTTCACAGTAACTGCAGGTATTTTAAGACTCTGCTATACACACAGGTGGCGTGTTCTTCAGAGCAAAGGGAAGCATTTTCTCCTGAAACCACTCCAGTCATACTCATGCAGTGCAAAAAAGAAAAGGCAAAAAATGCGAAGAAGCATTTGCCCTCAAAAAAAGTGATTAGCCGGAAAAAAACATAAAGACTGATCTCCCACTGGTAAAAGGCCTGCTTCCTCCTGTTAACACTTTTAAATGTCAAACCACTTATTTTTCTAATCTAACATGGTTATTACCATTATGGTCAGAATATTAATTACAGAGGGAGAAATGACATTTGATGAACATTTTCTGGGGGCGGGGTTATCCAGGGCAGAAAGCAGTGCACTCCCTGTCCAACAGAGTTGCTGTTTACAAAGGGCTTTGAATTTGACATACGTACAGAGGTACTGTGTAGTCATTAGAGGCACATTACGATTGGCCCTGCTTTGGAACCTTTTTTTGCGCAGTAGCATGCAGTGTGCTTTATCAAGCAGACATGGGGTGTGTTGTAAAATGGCTTCCTGTATTTCTAACAAACGTCTAATCTTTAAAAACTTGGCGCAGCTGTTGTTTTGCTTCTCCTCCTCACACGCACAGTTAGGCACAACCTGCAACCGTCCAAGATTGCCACACAGGTTTATTCAGCATGTTTTGAGAGCACATGTGCAGACCTCTAAAACAAGCTGTTGCTTGCTCTGGTTGTAAAAGCTCATGTCAGAAAGCGGAGCATGAACGGGCCTCTAAACAGTCACAGACTGAGCAGCTGCAGGAGAAGAATCATGCTTCCCACGTAGCACTCCTCAGCAGCCAGTAGAGGCCACTAAAAGACACTGTGACTTCAGCCGAGCTTCAGCAACAGTGAGTGGCTTATTTGTATATTTTCCAAAACAATTTATAAATAGCTGTGATACAATCACTGCTTGCCTTGATTGCCCTGACCACACCATGCTCAGCCTGGCTCTGGGTCCAGAGAAACTCACGTCACCCAAACATAACAAATGTTTTCTTAATTATGATAACTTAATAATAATGATGATAATAATGTATTATTATTACAACGTATTTTATAGCACTTTTTCATCTTCAAGGCACTCAAAGTGCTTTATTGGCAATGTGGGTGAAGAGTCTTGCCTAAGGACATGCCCTCTACCCACCCCACTGTGGCACCTTTTATGTTCCATTGTTCTCCTATCTAAGTAGTAACCAGGCCCTGTCACGCTTAGCTTTTGAGAGTTTACGAAATTGGGCCTTGGCAAACAGGTATGGCTTCAGAGCTTCTCCCTATCTCTAAGTGAGCGCCCAGCCACCCTGCAAAGCAAACTTAATTTCCACCGCTTGTATCCGCAATCTTGTCCTCTGGGTCATTACGCAAAGCTTTGAGCTTTGAGTGAATTGAAGGTGGAAAAGCGCTATATAAATACACTGTAGTAATAATAAAAATAATAATAGATTGACCGGTAAATTGAGAGCTTTGCCTTTCGACTCAGCTCTTTCTTCACCGAAATGGTCCATACAGCGACTGCATCACTGCACCGATCCAACCGTCAATCTCCCGCTCCATCCTTCCCTCACTCGTGAACAAGACTCTGAGACACTTAACCTCCCCCACATCACAGCACATCAGGAAAACACAAAGGCTGAAAACGACAATAGCCATAACAAATAAGATAGAATAAAATCCTACTTAACAACCAAGGGGGTCTGGGAGGGTTCTACAAACAAAGCAGGTTTCCTGCTTTTTGGGGCCTTTTTACAAGTTTCCTATTGCTGGATGAAGTGTGAGTAAATCCTGGCTTTTGGGCTTATCTTAGTCTTTCAAACGACCTCAGGACCACAACTAATAAAAATGGCTTAGTCTATTTAACCTATGCATGCATTATTAAGCCTATTTTGTAAAATAGTCATATTTCAATAAAAATATTGATCTAAATGTAGATCTGACCTGGAACCTGGCTGGCCTGGTGGGCTGCTGCATGTCTCCATGAAGATATTCAGGGCTCAGCTCAATGGAGACAAGCATCCTCCACCAAAAACATTGTGCACCTTTTTAAAATAAGAACATTCCATGGTAAAACATTATAGGGTACTTCTGATGCTTCAGTAAATGACAGAATGTTTTATTCATAACTCTGGAGAACAATATTAATTCATTTCATTGATCACAATTTAAAGCATGTCTTCTCCTGCTCTTCTGCAGCTGATCTGATATGTAAAGACAGTAAAATGTGACTGAAACAATCTAAAAAATCCATGCACTACTGTTATTAATTGCCAATGACGTCTGTATTTAACATCATTAACGAGTTGCAACTTCAGCCTTCTGTATTTAAATGATGCTTGAATGGATTGAGACAAAATAATAACTCACAATAAGAGCTCAAATTCTGCTCTGTGTGTCTAGGGTCGGGCCGTGAGTCCCTGCTTGATCCTGTTTTGCACATTGACCACAAGCACAGCAGCTCAGCTCCTTCTGTATGCTACACTGTCGTATTAGTATTGCATGCAGGAGTAGTCATACAACCATGGTCTACAAGACAGAAATTAGCGAAGTGGTGCAGAAAAAAACGAGAGAGATTATTTTTGAGATTGTTAAAAACTAGGCAGGAAGGTGGCCAGTGACCTTACTCAAACTCTCCAAAGCCAGTTTGAGTTGATGCCCTCATAGGGAAAATTTGAAGTTCCAGACTGTAAACTGAACAGTATTTGAAAATTAATTTGTACCATTAGCAATTAAAAAACGGAAAGCACTTTCAAAAAACAAAACTGTGTTTAATGAGTACAATGCAGGTGTTTTTTGCATACAAGCTAAGGAATGTGTGATTCAAAAACTGCACAAAGGCTTAGGAATGTGCATGTTTATGACGTAGTGACTACCAGGCCCCTGTTGTTGAATCATTCATCTCTTTTTTTGGTCTCTTATTTTGGTGTTCAATGGCAATGTTGATTAAATGCACTGCTGATGTTGTTCGAGTGTTAAAGCATTTGACCCCTGTCCCAGGATAATAAAGGATTATCTTATATTATTATCTTATTTCAAAAAGCCTTCTCCAGATCCATAAAGCACATTGGGACTGGGTTGGACTCCTATGAACCCTCGAGCATCTGTTGGAGAGCATAGAGCTAGTCCAGAGTTCCACGGCCAGGATGAAAACTACAATGCTCCTCTTGAATCCGAGGTTTGGCTTAGGAATGTGATCTCCATTTAATTGGAACATCCTACAGTCCCCCTTCTTAGACTGAGAGATCACCACCCCGGTGCCAGTCCTAGACCGCCACGTGATGCTGCAGAGATATGTCAGCCAAGACCGTCCCACAACATCCAGGGACTTAAGATACTCAGGAGGGTTCTCAACCACCCCCGGAGCCTTGCCACCAAGAAGCTTGACAACCACCTTAATGACTTCAGCTTGGGTGATGGATGAGTCTGCTCCGAGTCCTCAGTTCCTCAAAAGATGTGACGAGACTGAGGAGATCCTCAAAGTATGTCCTTCCAACATTCAACAACATCCCCAGTCGAGGTCAACAGCTTCCCCCTTGCACTGTAAATGGTGTTGGCAAAGCACTGCTTCCCTCTCCTGAGGCGTCGGATGGTTTGCCAGAATGTCTCTGAAGTCGACGGATAGTTCTCCCCCATGGTCTCTCCGAACTTCTTTCAGTCCCTAGTTTTTGCCTATGTGGCTGCACAAACTGCTTGGCCTGTCGATACCTGTGAACTGCCTCAGGAGTCTCACATGCCAACAAGGCTTGATTGGACTCCTCCTTCATCCTGACGGCATCTTTTACTTGCGGTGTCCACCACCAGGTTCATAGATTGCTGCCGCGACAAGCCCCAGCGACCTTACCACACCATTTCCAGTGGAGGATGAGAGCATGGTCCACTCGGATTCAATGTCCCCAGCCTCCCCCTGGATCTGAGTCCCCACTGGTGCACTGTCCAGTACCCCTCCCAGGATCTCCAAGAAGAACAGGTACCGACACAATAATGAGAGACCTGTCTCTGACTAGAAGGCACAGGGACACAACCCTCTCGTTCACTGAGGTGAACTCCAACACGTGGCGGCTGAGAGATGGGGCAATAACCAAGCTTTTTTTTGTTGCTGGTAACACTCAACCTCCTGCACCAGCTCAGTTTCCTTCTCTGCTGAGGTGACGTTCCATGTCTTCAACGCTAGAGACCGTATGAGTGGCCTTGGTCATCTAGGCACCAGCCCCATGCCTCCGCCCAAAACACACAACAGCGGCCCCTCTTGCGTGTAGTAGGTCCACAGGAAGGTGGTTCAGCATTGCCTTTTCGGGTTGGTCCCATGGAAAAAGACCACCAAGCGGTCACCAGTGAGCGCCCGCCCCAGGCTCAATTTAGTACTCATCATAGGGTTTCGGAACTGCACTTGGTCTGGCTCGTCACCTATGACCTGTTTGCCCCAGGACACTTAGCTCCTAGGATCATCCGAGCACTCGCACCCCTCCACCACATTAAAATGGTAGATTCAGGGAGGGCATATAATTCAATGGCTTTGGATAATGTTAGATGTCAGAACTATAATATTTTGCTTGTTTTGTAAAGCATTTGGGCTTCACTAAAGACTTGAGACATTTTCAGACTGTGCAGATCCGCTCCAAAGTGAACCTTATAGTTAACAATAAAACAAGGTTCAAAACAAAATATTCAATTGGAGTATCCCTACTGTCAAAAATCACCCAAATAACACACATATTCCCTTAACAGTTTTAAAATGACCTTATAAGTATAAGAGCACATGTAAAGGAGGGCTTTCTTTTCATTTGGGATATCTGGATCTTAATTTGACTGAAGCGGATTAATAGCTGATTAATATCTTTTCAAAAGTTTGCACTACAAAACAAAGCTTGTAGCTGATGCAGAAAAAAAAGAAACATTCAACTCTCATTTTTTCACTTTAACTCATACACTCTTATACAATATAAATTTACTTTTAGTCAGTTGCATGAAAAGACGTCCTGCACAGAGGGATTTTACAGTTTTGGTTTAACGTCCTCTTGTATACATATGCACTGAGTCGTTCAGCTGGACAGAGCCCAAAATATATTGTGTATGTTTGTAGTCTGATGTGAGGAAACTGGGCCACTCAGTCTCAAACCTAGGACCTTCTTACTCAGAATCAGAAGGGGTTTATTGCCATTGTCAATGAACAAAATTCACAAACATAGGAAATTGTCTTTGGTCTAAAGGTGCAACATAAAACACTGATCAATAATAAAAACAACATATATGAAATCAAAAGGGCATCCTTTTGATTTCATATATGTTGCCACCATCCTCAAAATGATTAAGAGAGAAAGAGTTTCATCCCTTGGTCCAAACTCATGATTATTCTCTGCTCCAGACTGGATTTGGTGTGAAACCCTGAACATTGTGGATTGTGCTCGGTGGTGAGAGGGAGTCGGAGGAGTGCAGAGAAACAGGAAATGAGATTGATATGTAAATGGAGAGATTTCATTTGAACTGTAGGTTGAAGTGCGGGGCCATTCAGGAGATTAGGGGTTCATTATTTCACATTTTTCTGCTTCAAATCGAACAGAGTTAGGAGTGCAGCTGCAATGACATGCCACGCAGACAGGAGGCGCGCTACAGCCTTATTTCACTTGGTTTCAAGTTAAGATAAGACCCAAAAAGACCACGTGTTCGCTGATTAGTTAATCACGGCCATTGGAAATCCCACGGTGCAAGACCTTATGCCCTTGTAGAGTATAGTAAAAGTCTTGCAATGCCAACCTGAAGTGTCAACTAAACTAATAACTTTTTTACATACAGTACTTCATTTCGGCCTATTTTCCATAAAATGCCTAATTAAAATGAGCCCGAATTCAAACTGAGGCTGTTTCTGGAGTAAAACAATTGGCTGGACTCTTTGTGAAGCTGAGACGCTGTAGTTTGTGCCTGTGATGTCAGATTTACTCTAGTAATAAGTGGGAACGACAGAGGAACATCTGATTTCAAATCCCACCAAGATTTTCTTTGGTGTATAGATGAAGGAGCATAGGCGGGGGGGACAGGGGGACACAGCTGATGGTGTCCCCCCCTTTCTGACAGTGTCCCCCCCAATCGTCTCACTGACTCGACCATACAATTACATGAGTTTCAAATATGCATCTAAATATTAGATTAAATCTCTTCCATGTAATTTAGTTTTGAAAAATGTGGATTCTTTTAGGTTCCAAAATATAAACCCCCTTTTGTTCACTTGGTTCAGTCCGTGTGCGTGGTACATTCCCTGGTCCAGCTACAGCGCCGCTGCTTCAACTGAACTCTCCACTATAACCAGCAAAATAAGAGCGCACGAGGCTGAAAAAGAAAGGAAAGGCAACGAGTTTATTCAAATTAGCAGTCAGTTTTCCCCAAACTGACGATGCGCAGGTCAGGTTTTACTTTAACCCATGGGTCCCACAATTTTGGGTTCTCTGACCTGGCCCAGCCCACCCCACACCACGGCATCAACTTTTTCAGTTTAACCCGATCTGCCCCATGTTCATTAAAAAGGTTGCGTATTGAAATGCAGTATACAGTTACGTTCTAAAAATAACCCGCACTAAGCGAAATCCGCGAAGTAGTCAACATTATTTTTTTTACTATTATTATAAACGTTTTAAGGTTGTAAAACCCCCACTACACACTTTGTCGACATTGTGGGTTAGGGTTGGAGAAAACGTACAAACATCTGTAACAAGAGACACGGTACGGAGGAGATTGATTGGCAATAGTCTACAGTCCTATCTTAGCCAATCAGGACACAGAAAACAATGCAATGTAAAAAAAAAAAAGCAAAAAAAAAAATTATTGCGAGACAACGAGGCGCCTCTCGCTCTCTCTTCAGTTTGGACATGCCTGCTGTAAGTTAAGCCTCAAAATGCTGCTTTGTTTTATTAAAATGCGACTCATATTCACAGAAAAATGAGTCTAATGAGAAACTGAATTAGACGCATCTAAACCATCGGCGGAGCGGGGGGGTGACTTAGGGGCTCAAGCCTCAAATGTTTTTCCAAAAGCCCTTGGTCGTTTTGAGGATTAAAAAAAGGTGAATTTGGTAATGTGCAGAACATAACAAATCCCTACAGCAATACATTCTCTAACTACAGAAATTGCTGCTCTCATCAGAATTTATCTTAATTTAAGCATAAAATTCCTCAATTGCACTTACTGTTTGGTTTAGCTCAGCAGGTAAAGCAATAGGTTGGGTTGTGGTGATCCGGGATCAAGGCACAAGCTGACCTTAACTTAATTATTACAGTAATTACCCCAGTTTTTGTTGAACTTGTGTATGATTGGCTGCACGTAGTAAGTGGGCGGGAGTGTTGCAAATGCACGATGTTTGCAGCAGACGGAGCATTGATAACAGCATGCCATACGATCTGACCATAGATCTGACAAAAAAGCCTATTCCTCTATAACATTTTACCGACATTTTGCAAAAAGTGTAGGGAATAAATAAGGAGCAGATGAACTGGAAAAAAGAGGCATTTAGAACATGTGCTGAAAAACAAAGTAAAATGTCTCTTACCTAGAATAGACAATGACATGAAAAAAACATGATCGTTCAAAAGAATTCATTGTGGTTGTCAGTGCAGCAGTGGCTCAGAGGAGAGGGTTTAATCATTTACAACGCTAACGCAGAGCAACTACAGGACAAACAGGAGCTCACTGAGGCAAGTGTCTGCTAAAGGTAAGAATGACTTTTACTTTCTACAAAAAATATACAAACTAAATCATTCTGAATCAAGACTGTTACTTCAAACAACATTTTACTCAAGTAAGTAAAAGTGCAGTGTCAGAGTTACCCCAAGATGTAGTTCTATGAAAAAGTTACTCAGGTGAATGTAACTAAGTACTATCACCTCTGCTGTTCTGTTGTGACACGGCAAAAATGCCTTTTTGTTTTGGAGGGTTACAGTATGTACAGGATATAGTATTGGGGAGCACTAAGATCACATCATATCGGCCTGAATGAGCAGTACTCATCTTTTTGGGCTTAGCCCCGGATGTTTTGACCAGAGTCGGAGCCAGACATTCTAAACGCAAAGATACAAGTGGAGCGCGGACATGCAATATCGCGGTCAGTATTTTAAAACCATGCAATGAACTGAGAATTTCTTGACCCAACGAGTCAAAAGACAACCGGCATCAGTGTCGCTCTCTGCCCCTCTGTCTCTCCTCTAAAGTTCTGTCTGTGGACCAGTGAGAAGAGGAGTTTGTGTGAGCATGGAAATGGACCCTGCTGTGTTTCAAAACTATGAACTAAACTCAAACTGTGGATGTGTTCGGGAATAAAAGACCAACAAACGCACAGACCGGCTGCAACAGCCGGCATGAAAATGAAAGGCTCAGCATTTATAACTCTTGACTAAAGTTACTCTTTTTAATCTTAGGCGGGAGGGTTAGATGATCACAAAGACCATTTAAATTGCATTTTTATATAAGAAATATACATAATAAAATATGTTTAAAATAATGCTAGGGCATATTTCTAATATAATATCAGATTATTATTATTATTATTATTATTATTATTATTATTATTATTATTATTATTATTATTATTATTATTATCAGTATTATTATTACTGATGATAATAATAATAGGCTTACCACTATTAATAGTGATAATTCATAAATCACTGCCCCTGAAATGTCTCATTGCATGGCATTCACCCCCCCACATCAAACTGTGGAGGAGTAAAGCTGAGGTATGGACTGACAGACTGCAGACTGAGCATTTGTTGGGATTTTGGCGAATTGCTTTCACAAAGCGGAAGCTGATTTCACACCAAAAAAAGGTATTGACTTGTAAAAATCCTCATCCCTTCGACCCAAAGTGCTGATTGATGGTCAGGCTGTGAAGGTGGTACAAGAATACAAGTACTAATAATGAAGGACAACACACCCACATTTAAAGCGGACGTCGTTTGTAGTAAAGCTCACCTGAGAATGACATTTCTTTGCAAACTGACATTTTGACTGTTGAAACTATAAAAATGTTTTATGGTTGCTTTATTGACTCAATCCGTACATGTTCTTTTACCTGCTGGTTTAATTATTGGGCAAAATTTCTACCAAGACATTGTTACTATGTAAAACGTGTTGGACAAATGTAACAGTTGTTGCAAATACACCTTGTGTTTTGCAAAATTATTTAAACAAACATTAACCTGTACAAATGAGATTTTGTACAAATATACAAGCAATTTTGTACAAATATGACTTAATTTGAAATATATACATCTTAACCTGAACAACTGTGTTAAATGTTTTGTACAAATACAGCCCATAAAATATATAAATGTGCCAGGATGTTTTGTACAATGTCAATATCAAAGTTTATTTATATAAAGCACGCTTACAACTTTAAATGCTGTACAGAAATCTGCAATAATACGTTAGTGGCATATAAGATACAATCAATTAAACATACATATAAAGTTAATAAAAAATAATGGCTCAGATTGTGTCAAAATGCTCAGAGAAAAGGTAGTTGCAAATATGTTTGGGTTTGCAAATATATCCATTTTAACCTGATTCATACAAAAGTCATCAAACATATTTTCATTTGTACATGTGCAAAGTGCTTTTGAAATATATTTTTATTTGAAATCACTGTCATCTACATCTATTCAAATGTGTTTTTGATTTGTACAAATGTTTGTGATTTGCAAATGTAACTCAAATACAAAGTTCTTCTAACCTTGTAAATAGTATTGGCAGCAGAGGGCGCCTCTGGCTTTACACTTGCAAAACACATTCTATTTGTGTACAAAACAAGCTGGATATATTTGTAGAACAGAACTGTGAATGAAACCTACCAAAAGTCACGTGACAAGCCAAGCTGCTCTCATTGGCTGTGATGTATCCACATTGTGTAGAATCGACACTGTCAGTCCAATCATGATCGCGGCTCTGTCAAATGACTCTATTGCTGCTGAGGATCATTTAAAGTCCACAAACTGGTGAATCTTTGAAAACTTATATATATATATATATATATATATATATATATATATATATATATATATATATATATATATATATATATATATATATATATATTGTGTGTGTGTATACTATATATAATAATAGTATTTAATATCAAGTGCCATATTTTTCCCCTGGAGTTAGCGTTAACGTGGGTGCAGCCGAGCTCATTTCGTCACATCTTGCAGTCTGCGCAATTGATGACAGTGCAGGGTGTGTAATTCTAAATAAGACACGTGATTATGCCAAAATACAAGGTGGAGTAAAGCAAACCGAGGGCGTGGTCTGGTGTATACAGTGATTGGCCAGAAACGTAACAAATACACTTCAAAACTTGTGCACTGGAGTTATGTTACTGTCCCCATATGGATGAGATAATCATAATAAAACAACCTTCATGGGCATAAATAACACAAATTATAAGCTATAGAATAATGACTGCTATACAATTTTATTTTAATTTTTTTTTTGCCACTCATGTAAATAGCGTAGCGCTGTTACTCACTCAGCTCTTAAAAAGTCTTTGCTGGACACCTCCACCTACCGCGTTGGACATCTGTTACTGCACGACCTGAACCAGACTGGACCGTACAGACTTTCATGTGCTCAGCTCAGAGAGGAACCTCCTATTTGTGAAACACATTCACATTCAACCAAAATTCTTGTCCCAAGTCTGCGTAAAACTGGTCCTCTTTTTCTAATTGGCCTAATGTCCAGGAAGCAGATAAACCAGCTCACACACAGACTGTGGAGAGAGGAGACAGTGGGCAGACCTGTTCTCTGTCTTTTAAGCTTCAAAATCCTTCATATTTTATTACAATCAGTCACACATTCACAGAGAAACAGGTCAAATGAGGAAGTGAATGTAGATGCGCACATGCGAGAGGGAGAGCGAAAAAGTTTTGAGAATAAGAAAGTTTTTTATGTGTAATTTAAATTTTGATTGGTTTAGCCAATCAGAGCCTATTGAAGGACAGCCCTGCCGAACAAACGTCTGCTCAGCTGATGTGTCAAGAACCAGCAAATAAAGATGAATTAAATAAAGGAACAACCCTCCGAGGCTGCATTTTGGTGATTCATTTTATTTATTCATTTAATTTTGTTTAATTTTGGGAACACATTGAAAACTGTGAAATCAAACAATGTTATTGCTCACTTCTTTCATTGCCTGTATATGAGGCCATGACAAACATTGGCTTTTGAAGGCCTCAGTTCTCAGTTATTGGTTCAAACACTATCACCAGTGACATACATGCCTCACCTGTCAATCTTGGGAGAAAAAAACTGAATTATAAAATATAATAAATGTTAATATTTGTCATCTGGTATGTATTATAAACCCCCTTTCCCTTTTAATCCAATATGGAACCATATTTTTTAAATCAAGAATATCAGAATTTCCGCATGTCCCGTGACTCCCGTTCAAATACAGGGAGGGGGGGCGCCCCCGTGAGGCGGCGCTGCGCTCTGCGCACAGTATAATGCATCACAAACTGTGCTGTATGCGGTGTCCCTCTGTTTATAACAAATAAAACACCCTGACGATGTGCTCTGCACTTCCATATTCTGGATCATGTATGAAACGTATTTCTGAAACGTGTTTCGCAAATTCAGTATAAAAACAGCAGGAAAAGTTCACTCGGTGAGGCAAACAATACTCCTGACTCAAGGCAGAGGGCGCTTCTGAGCCTGGACTACTGCGCTGTCGTCTTTGTTCTTGAACTCGTCTTATCTTATAATCTTATAAAAATGTAAAGGTAAGACAATAAACTTTTATTTATTTTGGCTAACCTTATTTATTCTAACCCTGGAATTAATGTTGACCTTAAATCAAATATATCACATGTTTGTGTAAAGAATGCTGAAATGAGATATAAATCACAAGTCATTGTCTGTTGTCAATCGAATTATGTTTAAGGTGCTCTTTTGGGTTCATTCGCACTGGTAAATCTGACTCTGAAAGAGTGAGTGCCTCACGCATGAACCTCACTGCACGTCACTGACTATCACCATATATGTACTGGCACCATCCCCCTCCAGCGGCTAAGTCGAGGCCACTTCCAGCCAGCGTTAAGGACAGCAAGGTAATAAAATAGCGGCTCACGTTAACGCTACCTCCCGGGGAAAATATGGCTCCAAGTCTCTATTATGTTAAACAATGTTTTGCAGAAGGTTTGCCATTTTATAGATGCAAATGTTGCCTAAACCATGTTGAAAAGTGAATATTAGCATTAGTTAGCATCTTATGCTTGCAGACCTGTGTTTTAATCAGTAGAGCCAGGCCATATCGTATTTCAAAATACTGGTGTAATAGTGGTAGGTGACATGAATTTTAATTACTAAGATTATGTGATGTAATTTGCGTGGACCCTGCAGTTGTTTTTCCTCTCAGGAGCGAGGCAAGGCAAGGGAGGCAGAGTAAGAGTGCGGTTAAATGCTACTAGCTATCGCCTAGAGCAGCTTAACACGACTTTGAGGCTCTGCAGATACAAAATACCATTAAAGACAGTGACAGCATTGTGGAGTGGAAAATGAACCTTGGCAAAACTGAGCACTGTAGTGTGGCTGGCTGACATCTCTGGCAATCTCACTGCCAACTTTATTTAAACAAATGAGCCACTGCTCTGTTTACTGACCACCAAATCAAACCGTCTGCTATTGCGGTCTCAATAATGCACAAGCTTCTGCTTTACCGTGGTCTGAAATTATAAGAGATAATTTAGGTCTATGAGTCAGACCTTAAGAAATAAGGAGAGAGGGGTTGTAGCCAAAAGCGTGGGCTGTCCTGTCGCAGCAGCGACCATGGTCCGGACTCTTTGATGAATGATTCATCCGTTAGAAATCTATTGTTAAATTTCCATATACTGTAAAAAAAAGTTTGTTTCAAAAGTGCAAATGTAGACAAATTAAGCAGTAGTCTGTGAGTGGAGAAGGTTAGATCTCACATGTATGTACTCACAAACCATAACTAACCCTTTACAAGAATAATCAGTATAATGGTATTCATCATACAGTGTGTAATTTTACAATCTGTATTTGCTGATGCTGTGAGAAAAGGAGTGCCCAGCAGCTGGAAACTGGCAGACAGACTGGATCTTCACCAAGAGGACATGGAGCAGAAGAGGAACCAGAAGAGGAACCAGGCTCACTGCACCTCACCTTTTTGTTTCAGATTATCAAACAAATGTTCATATTTCACAAAGTCAACACAAGTAAACATGAAATGCTGTTTATAAATTCAGGGAAGAAAAACATATGTTTCACCATTGTAATTTTCTTCCAGATAAGTCTTAATGTTATTTGACATTTTTTTCTTCAAATAGGGTCATTAAGCCATTGTGCATTGAACCTCCAAAGTGTGTTTTTTGTGTTTCCTCTAAGTCTATTGTAATGTGAATAGGAGCATGGTCATTTAGGTCTTATGCCTAAATGTGCCTCAGTAATTATTTCTTTAGTTATATGTCTTTACTGAAAACAATCTATTCTGTGACTTCCGGGTTTGGTGACAGGCTGTGTGCATGCGCTCCCTCTACTGCTGCTTTTCTAACTTTAAAAATATTGTTTGACCCACATAATCCTAGAAAAGACGAACAAGAGATGAGTGACACTGCACCGGTTAGCGCTCATGATGTGTGAAATAAATTGCGAAATGCAGCGTGATATGGCGTTGGAAATGAGAGCCGAGGTCTACCAAATTTGCACATTTTTAAAAAGGCACTGAACTCAATGTGATACCTTTGTATTATTGATATTTATAATTGCTGTACTGGTACACATGGTCTATGTTTTATGAAAATGTACGTTGTACTGTATACTTGCTTTTTAATCTGGACTCCAGGAAGATTAGCGTATATGTTTTTCTTTTTTTTCTTTTATCCAAACGTTTACATGTAAATACCAACTTCAGTTTGGTGACATTATCACCACGGTGACAGCTGATTGTTGTTTTGGCAATACAAACTTAACAAAAAATCATACAAAGCATGAGGGCCGTGTTTTTGTTCAGCATCCTCACAACTACAGTAATGATTTATAAAACGTACTAGAGTCTGATGCCGGCAAAAGAACAAGTCACGCATCAATCAGCACTCTCCTCAAAACAACACAAATGTCCCATTATTATGCAACCTTTACTTTATGTCACATATCCCATGCTGGTGGATCCTTTTTTAGTTCAGTGTTTTTCATTTTTCTGGTGTTAATTGTCTCTTCACAGATGTGCTGAAACTTTTGTATGGAGGCATATCCTGGGCAAAAACACTCGTCTGCCTTTGTACTGGAGGTTTCCCTTCACTTTTGCAGCCTTTATGATGTGCTCCTTCACATGATGGTTAAGAATTTTCATTATCAGGCCTTGTGGTTTATCAGCTTCTTGTCTTGCCTGGCTCTTGCTGTGCTCTCTATTTTAATGGCAGGGACGGCAACTCCAGTCCCAGAAATAAGCTCCAGGATCACCTTTTCGAGGAAGTCTTCAGTGTAGGGATATCAATACGCAGTATCTATATATCGATACCAAGACGTACTATTTTTGGCATTGATCTTATGAATACATATTAATACTACCTCAAATGTGTTGTACGGGAGTGTGGTGGATATATTTTGCAACTACACGCGCTCTGGACACGTTTGAGCACAGTGCTTGAGTCTGGAAACACCCTCACTTAACAGCAGCAGAATCTACAACACGTGCTATGCCCTGGCCACGCAGAGCGCAATCGCATGGTAAAGTTGTTGCGTTTCAATCTGGACCATATCTGAACGCAAAACGAGTGTGGTGTGGGTATATTTTGCCGGAGTTCAGGAGCAACAAATAAAGAGAACACTTGGCACTCACGGAGCACAGGATAAATAAATGTAGGATGTATTACACCGAAGGCCTGAGCTGTGGATAAACCCATCATCTGATGATGAAACCCCAGTGAATGAGATTGTGCCTGATGTGTTTATAATATGTTTTAGTGATAACTAAGTAAGCCTAATGAGACAATAACATGTGTGATCAGCTGATGTTGTGATGGAGAGGTGGCAACTATTGAGTATTTTATTCTCATTTGTAGCACAAACTTGTTTTTCATGCATATAAGTATGAAATGCTCAGTATTTCACTCCTTTGTGATGTATTTGTCTGGTCGGCCCCCGCGGGTTGTTTAGCTCAACGGCCCTAAACGGAATCCCGTTCATGTCCTATGGCAGTGCTGAATCCTACGCATGCGATATACTTTTGGCCGGTGGCGTCGCCGTGGCGAGTGTCTTGAATGTGGACTTGTCGCTCTCTTTCGGAGCGCTCCGGAGCTGCAAACAGGTCAGGTTCTGCGCTCCTGCGATAAGCCAACGTGTTTTTGACATTTTGCGGCCTGAAAGCTCACAGTTGGGGCGTCTACAACGGGGATTTTAGAACCTTTTTTCTGGTAAAGTCCGTGTTGTGCACTTTTGAAACTGTTTTCACCCATGTTAAGTTAAAGTGCATCGCTTTTAAAGGGCTGCAGTATAAGGTGCAATATGACTTGATCTGCGTATTGTCTCTTGCATAAACGTGCATCACACCTACGTGTGTTAACTTCACTTGGTTTGAGGTTTCCATGGTACGTTTTTTATGTTGTGTTTCCTGTACTTCTGTGTGCAATAAAGCTATATGTTTTACTTTTACTTTGCCTGAGCTGCAAATAGTTTGTAGATTATTAGTGTTAGCGTACACATTTGCTATGCAAATGTGATTCATTTTCATGACACGGGTAGAAGACATTCCACAGCTGTTACCTGGCAACCAGACTGTAATCAAGAGCCATAATCCATATAAATGACACAGCAGTTATGATTTGATACACAATAATACCATACATCATTTTTGTCAAATGATGGTTTAAACTGGTTTCAAGTGTGTCCGTGAAGTGTCAACTGTCACTGTAAAAACTATGATAAATATTTACCACAGGTGCCCTCCCAGAGGAGGCCAGGAGGAGGATTAAGGACGACCCGTCCATGAGGGGCGCAGTGCCCCAGTGAAGGAGGAGCACGGGAGGCAGAACACTCTGTGGTGCGTCTGAGAGGTTACACTAATAATGCTGAATAAAACAGCCATATAAACTCTGGACAGTAGAAACAACAGGTCAAAAGTAAGTGTGTGTCGTTACTAACAGAGCTAAATATGACTAATTATGCTTTCTTCTTCTCTTTCATGAAGCTGCACAGTCAAACATCCTGTACTGGAGGAATCTACATGTTGCTTATTTACTGTAAGTTCAACGTTGGTAACATTTATAATACATTTCTTTCCTCTGTGCAGCTGCTCCATCTGTGCTGCCCCTTAAACCTCCTGTGCCACTCCCACAGGCGCTGATGTTCCTTCTGCCTGAGTCTGGCAGTACTTCAGCTCCAGGTCTGATATTGTGGCACATTGAATCGACATTTTAATAAAATAATCTAAACAAACGCATATTTTGGTGTTTAGTTGTTTCAGATGCAGCTCAACGCACACGTTCTGCATCTGATGCTCCTGGTGAAGAGAGAACCCAAAGTGAGTAAGATCCAAGTGTGTTCTGTGTCTGTGTTTATCACAGTAAAGCAAATCCAGAATGTACAGATGAATGGTTAGGAGCTGCTGATTGTAGTTTGCCTGTCAGTGCAGTGGGTTTAAATCTGTGTCATCGATTGCATTTTATGTGTATACGAAAACGTGTTGTGAATGTGTAAAACTAAAACATTCATCTGTTTTGTTCTCATGGCCGTCCACCAGTGCAGCTTCCAGTTCAGCCCGCAGCCGCCATCAACAGGCCTCCTCCCCCTTGGCTGCCCCGTCTTCAGCAGGAACTCAGCCAATCAGCTGAGTTCCTGCTGAAGATGGGGCAGCCATCAAAACAGCATTCTACACCCGACCACAAAACTACACATTTCTCAATACATAAAACATGACAGCAATCTAATCAAATGCATCATCCTCAGTCAACATCAGCCCAGAAAAGCTGGGGCAAACACAGACACTTTGGCAGTCTCTCACAGAGGGCAGCACCACCACCACAACTGTGCCTGTTGTCACCATGCCACCTGCCACAGTTAACCCTCCTCCTACAGCTTAGACCCTCACCTCGTCTCCTTCTCAGGACAAATTCAATCACATGTAAGAGATTCACTACAATAAATGCATGTCTCGACTGAACAATAGTGAAAAGCTGTGAATGTCAGAGCCCCTCACCAAACCTGACACTTTCACCATGCTTTTTTAATTGTCTTTTACACACACACACACACACACACACACACACACACCGTGTTACACACATACACACAGATAAAGCATTCCTATCACAGTGAAAATCTGAACCATTTGAAATGCAAACAATGCTATGGTAGCTGCAGTCTGACTGCAAATTTAATACAACCAGAGGAATCATTTTTGTTTTCCATTTGCAATAAAAATATGAAAGTGTTGCAGAAGCACTGTTCCCATGTGGAAAAGATGATGATTATGAGACTTTGCAGAACCTCAGAGTGAAATGTAACAACGTGAAAGTAAATCATTATTTTACTTCAGTATTGTTTTTGTATGAATTTAGTTGGCACATACACATGGATACACATCTGAATATTTAAACGTTACACAAAGATCAACTTTCAAAGCTGGGGTACCCAACCTTTGTCCACAAGACAACCAACCTCTGGCTCCACACCCAACCCCAAGCTCCGAGTGAGACCCAACCCCATTTGACAAGTCTGACCTAACTAGCACATGGCTTAAGCTTGCAAGCTAAAAGATGTCTGAATTCAAAGCCCTGATATTTTTGTTGAGGGATGGGATAAGTTATCGGACATCGGCGATATTGGAGGGTTTTTCTCAGATATTGGTATCAGTCTGATATGGTAAAAAAAAAAATAAAAAAAAAAATTGCACCACCCCAGGCTGTGTGTGCTCTTGTGTCATCGGATTTGACTTTTTGAACAGACTCATGAGTAAAAATAGAAATAGGAGGCCAAATGTGTATGCATGTTCACACAATATAGTCAAACATTGTTTTATATCCTAGATATAAACATTGTGTTATTTTTACAAAAGTGAAGTGAATTTGTGAACTTTGATATAAAAAATTCAGAACAGTGCTGGTTGTTGGTCGAGTGGTTTAGGCGGCAGCACACATGCCAGGTTCCATGTGTGATGAGTTCTAATCCTGGCTCGGACAAGTCACTGTATGTCCTCCCTTCTCTCTCATCCTCAGTTTACACTCAGCTGTCTAATAAAGCCTACGGGCCAAAAAATAAGTAAACAATTCCAAACAAGAACTTTTGAACGTCAAAGGACATTTGTGTGCGATTTTCTATTGTAACCTGGTAGCTGTATCATCTTGAAGTGTTTTTTTCTCTTTGGTTGATGTGGGTGTGGTTTGTTTGTGAACATTCAGGTGCAGCTGGGACCAATCACAGCTCCCCTATGGAAGCACCACAGTCCTCCTGCTCTATCGGTTCTTTCTCAGTGTCTCACACTGCCCACGTAAATTGTTTGCCACTAAAATTTCTCATTACAATTTCTCATTGAAACATATTTTTCAGGAGTAGCAGGAGGCTACAGTCCATCCAGACCAGAACCTCCCGCAACAAGAACAGTTTCTTTCCCTCTGCCGTTGAAACCATGAATACTCAACACCTGCTGCTTTAGCAACTATTCAAACCAATGACTATTCATTGCACTGTTCACTTTTTGCGTTATTTCTGACCATCTGTACATTCTGTGTACATGCTGAGACCAGTATTGTCTCCATTTGGAGACAAACAGTGCGCAGTAAGAGGATGCCCTTGGTCTTGGATCAAGGTATGAAATTCCCATGGGTTCGTTTTTGGCAAATCTAAGCCCACTCACAATTAAGATTTTGTGAGTAAAATTACGTTCTCACGTGTTGGGTTTGTGTGAGGATCTTGCATTGTTGGAGCTGCGCTCATGTTATGGCTATGAGCCCTATATGTTTTGATTAGCTACAGTATCGTCATTGTAGTAATCAGCCTGGGCTACATTGGCGCGTTAGCCTGCAGCAGACTAACACAACCACAGCCTGCGAGGTAGACCGGATGATGGCGTGTGCATAAAACATTACTTTTAGGCTGTGCCAAACACTATCCAAGCGTTAGACAGAAACACAAATGTATAGAAATGGATGCCGTTTTGGGGCTTCTGGTGATGAGGGCTGTAGGCTCCCGGGCCTCTGGACCCCCATCTAGGAGATGAATTTGAATAATTAGAAGAAGGTCGGCGAGAGGGGCACGAAGTCATGAACGCTGATGTGTGTGACCTGGAAGCTTAGCCGCCGGAAGGGGCGTGAAAGGGGTGTGGTCCTGCTCTCGACCTTAAGACAACAAACTTATCTTCATTTAACTAGCAAGTTCCACGACCCCAGCTAAGATGCAAAGTGTTTATTGACATACAAAAAACGTGAACAACACGAATGTACAGAAATGGATGCCGTTTTGGGGCTTCGGGCGATGAGGGCTGTAGGCTCGGTACCCCGAGAAGCAGCTTAACTGAGCCAGTGCCAATTGGCGGACTGGAGGTCGCAGAGGTTATGGTGGGTGTAGACCTTGAAGACCTTGAAGAGTGTTATAAAGTATTAACATGACTCTGTGTCCACACTACTGACTGAAGAGCTGGACACTGTGTGAATACAAACAATGCACTCATTTGATTCATTACAAGAATAGTTTATTCTCTATACTATGATAAACATTTAATATTAGAAATATACATATCACAAGTACATGTTCCTGTGGCCGATGCATGAACATGGACACAAAGTATTTCAGCTGTTCCAGATTTGTGCAATTGTGTCCACAAATAACTATTACTAGGCTATGTTTGGCCCGCGTGTCGAACATAATGTTGACACCCCCTGTAATCGGCTGGGAAAACAAATCCTAGTGGACGTACAAATTATTATCATTACTTTATCATTATTTTATTATCATTATCTTGTGATGTTGATGTTAATGCATGTTTGAACACACTGTCAGTCACCAATTTTAAATCATGAACACCCACTGCCACACTCTGAGGACCTCAGGGACCAGCCTCCTGCTGGTGCCCAGAGTCAGGACTAAACATGGACCGGCCTCCTGCCTGGTGACCCAGAGTCAAGTACTAAACATTGGACCGGCCTCCTGCTGGTGCCCATGGTCAGGACTAAACATGGATCGGCCTCCTGCTGGTGCGCCAGCCAGTCAGGACTAAACATGGACCGGCCTCCTGCTGGTGCCGGAAGTCAGGACTAAACATGGATCGGCCTCCTGCTGGTGCCCAGCGTCAGGACTAAACATGGACCGGCCTCCTGCTGGTGCCCAGATCAGACTAAACATGGACCGCCTCCTGCTGGTTGCCCAGAGTCAGGACTAAACATGACCGGCCTCCTGCTGTCCAAGTCGGACTAAACAGGACCGGCTCCTCTGGTGCCCAGAGTCAGGGACTAACAGGACCGGCCTCTGCTGTGCCAAGAGTCAGACTAACACGGACCGGCCTCTCCTGCTCGGTGCCAGAGTCAGGACTAAACACGGACCGCCTCCTGCTGGTGCCAGAGTCAGGACTAAACACGGACCAGGCCTCCTGGCTGGTCCAGTAGTCAGGGACTAACACGGACCGCCTCCTGCTGGTGCAGAGTCAGGACTAAACATGGGAATGTGCGTTTCAAGTGTTTTATTATGCAGCTAAAATCTGGAACAGTCTTCCAGAGAGATGCTGAGACTGGTTCTACTCTGGCAATGTTCAAATCCGTAGAACTAAAAAACTGTTTGGTTTGGCTGTGCTGTGACTGAAATGCTTTTCTTTGCACTCTTCTCTTTTAAGTCTGAAACTGTTTTGTGATTTCTGTCATGTCTTTGTGATTTTGATGCATTTTTCTTGTATTTCTTAGAATTGCCTTGTATGAATTGTGCTCTACAAATAAAACTTTACTTGCCTTGCCACTGTTTTAAATCATTTGACCAAACATAATAATTTTATATTAAATTTAGTTTGATATGCAGTAAATAATACATTTTGTTATGTCTACTTAAGTCTCTAAAGTCATGATTTCAATATACACATAGTTTTGTGGCCTTAAATTACAGTGAATAATTTAGTTGTTAACGTTTCCTTTCTTTTTGTAAATAATCACGAATAATCATAAAATTGCAACATTTCCCCACTAATAATAATAATAATAATAATAATAATAATAATAATAATAATAATAATAATAATAATAATAATAATCTGAAATCTAAAACTGACAGTCTGAGTTATCTCAATTGTTTGTTTTCCCTTTTCTCTGATTTTATCTTTCTGCTAGGTAATTGTGTACAACTGTTATTCTATTACTATAAAACGGTCTCATGAGGTGTTGATCTTCATGGAATCTCCTCCTGCTCTTCTTTCTCCTCAACCATCCGAGCCTGCAGTCACGGCTTTATTGAAGCTGGAATTGAGTTTACTGACTTGTCACTTCTGTAGGATTGTGTGCAATAACACAGACGGTTATTGTGAGGACAAAAGTGCTGTGGAAAATGACTAATGAAAAAAGAAAGTTTAGCCTGTGAGGCGAGACTCAGGACAGGCAGAGCGGTGATGATCCGAGCAGTGATCAATGCCGGAGCTCTGGGCATCCTTCATGTGCTCTGACCACAGCAGAGAGGCAGTCATATAATGCGATAAACAATGTCACTATACAAGGACTCAGGTTCGTAATTTGATAAGAGGAAAGTTGTTCCATTTTAAGCATAATTTATACGTTTAGCTAATTTTTGATGTTTGGATGATTTAAAATGTGCTTATTCCTTTACAGAGTTCATATCAAAAGAAATACAATGATGCAGTGCTCGTGCTCTTACAGCACGGCCTATCATTCAATCATTAACATTTTTTAGCAAAATAAACCGTCTGGATCCCAGCAGGAAGACTTGTTTACAATATAAAACAGGGGTAATCAAAAAGGCAGCGCCGGCTGAGCTGGCACCTTTACCTATAAACAAACAATGGGTGGCCAATGAGTATTGGGGAGCCAGCCAAAAGTTACTTTTAATACTTTGTAATGTAGCCTTGGTTGGCAATGACAGAGGTCAAACGGTTCCTGTAGTTCTGGACCAGGTCTACACACACTTTAGTTGGTATTTTGGCCCACTCCTCTGCATAGATCTTCTCTAGAGCTGGGATGTTTGAGGGCTGTCGCTTGGCAACACGGAGTTTCAACTCCCTCCACAGGTTTTCGATTGGGTTTGAGGTCTGGAGATTGGGGAGTGTCGTAGGGGAACCTTTCGGGCAGTGCAGGAATTTCACCTCATGACGAGGTAGTGAGTTACTTATAGTCATCTTTGTGACGGTGGTCCCAGGGTGGTCCCTCTGTCTTCAAAATCAAACTGACCAGTTCCGCCGTGTAGTTCTGGGCTGATTCCACACTGTTCTCAGGATCATTTGAACCCCACGAGGTGAGATCTTGCATGGAACCCCACTCTGAGTGAGATTGTCAGTGATGTCATACTTCTTCTCCATTTTCTAATAATGTTTCCAACTGTTGATCTTTCTCACAAAGTTGTTTACCAATTGCAGTTTGACTCCTCCCAGCTTTGTGCAGTTGTACAATTTGATCTCGCAGAGAGCGAAAACAACGAAGACCGCCTTTATAGTTTAATGTCTAGTGCCCCCTCGCAGGCGGGCAGACGCAGACAGATGCACACATTCCGCTGCTACAAGTGTCAAGGGTTTGGAGGCAATATTAGGGATGGGAATCAGGAAGTGGATCTCAAGTGGAACCACACATACGCACACACACAAGGCACGCACGCACATCAGTACACACACCAGGCAGCAACGCACATACAGCACACACACAGCACGCACGCACATACAGTACACACACAAGGCACGCACGCACATAAAGCCACCACAAGGCCACGCACGCACATACAGCACACCACAGGCACGCACGCACATACAGCACACACACAAGGCAGCACCACATACAGCACGCACAAAGGCCACGCACAGCACTACAGGCACGCACCACAAGGCACGCACCGCACATACAAGCCACAACCACAACAGGCACAAACGGCACAACGCCACAATACAGCACGCACCACAGGCACCACGCACATACAGCACACAACAAGGCACGCACGCACATACAGCACGACCACAAGGCACGCACGACATACGCACCACAGGCACGCACGCAAATAGCAGCACAACACAAGCACCACGGCACATACAGCACCCACAGGCACGCACGCACATACAGCACACACACCAGGCACGCACGCACACAAGCACGCACATAAAGCACATACAGCACACAAGGCACGCACGCACATACAGCACACACAAGGCACGCACGCACATACAGCACACACAAGGCAGCACGCACATACAGTCAACACACACAAGGCACGCACGCACATAAGCAACACACAGGCAGCACGATACAGCACACACACAAGCACGCACGCACATACAGCACACACACAGGCATGCACACGCACATACAGCACACACACAAGGCACGCACACGCACATACAGCACGACACAAGGCACGCACGCACATACAGCCACACACCAGGCCGCACGCACATACAGCACACACACAAGGCACGCACGCACATACAGACAGCACACAAGGCACGCACGCACATACAGCACACCACAAGGCACGCACGCACATACAGCACACACACAAAGGCACGCACCACACAAGGCAACACTAAAGCACATACGCAACAAGGGACGCACGCACATACAGCACACACACAAGGCACGCACGCACATACAGCACACACAAGGCACGCACGCACATACAGCACGCACACAAGCACGCACGCACATACAGCACGCACACAGGCAGCACGCACATACAGCACACACAAGGCACGCACGCACATACGCACACACAAGCACCACGCACATAGCACACACAAGGCACGCACGCAACATACAGCACACACACAAGGCACGCACGCACATACAGCCAACACACACAGGCACGCACGCACACAAGGCACGCACAAGAAGCACAATACGCACACAAGGCAGCACGCACATACCAGCACACACACAAGGCACGCACGACACATACGCACACACACAAGGCGCACAGCACATACAGCAGACAAAGGCAGACTCACACACACAAGGCCGCACGCACATACAGCCAAACGACACAAGGCACGCACGACATAAGCACACACACCAAGGCGCAGGCACGCACATAAAGCTACGCACACAAGGCACGCACGCACATAAGAGCACACACACAACGGCACGCACGCACATACAGCACACACACAAGGCACGCACGCACATACAGCACACACACTAGGCACGCACGCACATACAAGCACACACAACAAGGCATGCACGCACATAAGTCATCACACACAAGGCAGCACGCACATACAGCACACACACAAGGCACAGCACGCACATACAGCACACACACAAGCACCACGCAAGCTACAGCACGAACACACAACGGCACGCACGCACATGAAAGCACACACAGGCAGCCGCACAAAAGTACACATGCCACACAGGCACGCACGCACATACAGCAACACAAAGGCACGCACCGCCATACGCACACACACAAGGCCGCACGAACATAAGCACACACACAAGGCAACGCACGCACATAAAGCACACACAAGGCATGCACATCATAAGCACACACACAAGGCACGCACGCACCACAGGCACGCACATAAAGACACTGCACACACCACACAAGGAACGCACATAAGACAACACCAAGGCACGCACACAAGCACGCACACACAAGACACATGCACACAAGACGCAAGCACACAAGGCACGGCACGCTAAGCACACACACACACAAGCGCGCACGCACATACAAGCACACACAAAGGCACGCACGCACATACGACACACAAGGCACGCACTCCCATAAAGCACACTGCAGGCACGCAGCACCCGCACCCAGCCATACGGCACCGCCACACAAGGCCACGCACGCACATAAAGCACACACAGCAAGCACATACGACACAGCCACAACCATAAAGCCGCACACAGGCACTAGCACGAACAAAAACACACAGCACAAATCCACGCACAAGCACACAGCACTCAACACGCACATGGGTGGCGACACGAGGGTGAACATGTTTGGATTATTAGCTCCAATTAATGGGTTAAATACATTATTTACACCTTGGACTGAATGAGTGCCAGGGACACACACAGGTGAAGGCGAGTGATTGCAAGTGGACCAGGAGACTTAGAGAGAAAAACATATTTAATGAACATTTAAAGTTCAGAATAAATATGCGGAATATGCACTCTGTACCTCTCGTGCTTCTCTGTCCTATGCGGCACCTGTCTCTCCATCGCACCTCTGTCCTCTGCGCACCTCTGTCATTCCCGCACCTCTGTCCTTCCGCACCTCTGTCCTCTGCGCCTTCTGTCCCTTCCGCACCTCTGTCTTCCAGACCTCTGTCCTTCCCCGCACCTCTGTCCCTCTGCGATCTGTCCTCTGCGCCTTCTTCCCTTCCCCGCACCTCTGTCCCTTCCAGCACCTCTGTCCCCTGGCCATTATCTGTCCCTCTGCGCACTGTCCTTCCAGCACCTCTGTCCTCTGCGACCTCTGTCCTTCCCGCACTCTGTCCCTTCGCCCTGTCCTTCCCCCCCCCTGCTTCCTCGGCCCTCTGTCCCTTCCGCACCTCTGTCCCTTCCCGCACCTCTGTCCTCGCGCACCTTGTCCTTTCCCCGCACCTCTGTCTCTGGCGCACCTCTGTCCCTCGCACCTCTGTCCCTTCCCCGCACTCTGTCCTCTGCACCTCTGTCCTTGCACCTCTGTCCTCTGCGCACGCTCTGTCCTTCCCCGCACTCTGTCCCTCTGCACACCTCTGTCCTCTGCACACTCTGTCCTCTTGCGCACCTCTGTCCCTTCCCGCACCTCTGTCTCCGCCCTCGTCCCTCTGCGCACCTCTGTCCTTCCGCACCTCTGTCCCTTCCCGCACCTCTGTCCTCTGCGCACCTCTGTCCCTCTGCGCACTCTGTCCTTCCCCGCACCTCTGTCCTTCAGCACCTCTGTCTTCGCACTCTGTCCCTGCGCACTCTGTCTTCGCACCTCTGTCCCTCTGCGCACCTCTGTCCCTTCCAGCACCTCTGTCCTTCGCCGCACCTCTGTCCCTTCCGCACCTCTGTCCCTCTGCGCTACCTTGTCCCTTCCCCGCACCTCTGTCCCTTCCCGCACCTCTGTCCTTCTCGCGCACTCTGTCCTCCCCGCACCTCTGTCCTTGCGCACGCTCTGTCCCTCTGCGCACCTCTGCCTCCTTCCGCACCTCTGTCCTCTGCGTACTCTGTCCCTTCCCCGCACCTCTGTCCTCTGCACTCTGTCCTCTGCGACTCTGTCCCTTTCCCGCACCTCTGTCCCTCTGCGCACTCTGTCTGCGCACCTCTGTCCCTTCCCGCACCTCTGTCCCTCTGCGCACCTCTTGTCCTCCTCTCCTGTGCGCACATTGTCCTTCCCCGACCTCTGTCCCTCTGCGCACTTCTCCTTCCCGCACCTCTGCCCTCTGTCCCTTCCCCGCACCTCTGTCCCTCTGCGCACCTCTGTCCCTTCCCCGCACCTCTGTCCCTCTGCGCACCTCTGTCCCTCTGCGCACCTCTGTTCTCTAACTGAGTGAAGGTAAATACCTTGCCTCATGCCTACAGATTTACGTATTGTGCCAATGAATGACGCCTAATGAGGTTCTGTTATTGTCTAGCCCATGCCCCGCTGTTCAGGTTGCCTCTGTTTGGTAACTCTCATAGTTGTTAGTTTGTGTCTGTGCTTTGTGTAGTGTATGGGAGGTGCTTGTATTATTGTACTAAGGATTTGTATAGTTCGGCTATAGCACTTAGCACTTTGACTTATCAGTATTAGTGGGATTTAGACTTCAAGTTTCTTCTTACAAATTGTTTTGTAGTTAGTACTAATTTGGATTTGTTATTTTGTTCGCCTTTAGTTTAGTTTTGCTTTTGTCCCTTTGTTTATTAATGCTAAGTTTCTTTAGGGTTGAGGGTGTTATAATATAGGTTTTTACTATTTGTCAAAAATAAAAACGTATATTTTCCCGCTATTGTCGTGGTTCATTGTTTCAGTCAGACTTGCCTGTGGGTTTAAAGGGGGGCCTTCCACCCATAGTCACATAAAGCATAGCTGAAGAACCTGCAAAGAGAATGCCTACGCACTGATGCCGACAGACCATGAAGTAGACATACAATTAGGTTACTAAATAGCTTAGTACAATTAGGCTTAGTTGATATAATATGCCCATTTAAAGACTCTATAGGCCTAAATAACCTAAATCAATCATGTATTCCAAATACTTTCCGAGGAAATAGCAACAACTGTTAGCCTATAGACTTAGCCTATAGACTTAACAAACAAAATGTAAAGCATGATTTTTCATAATATAAAATAATAAGAATTATGTATCATTATTGTTGTCATTTATTGTATTATTGTTGTTGTCATTATTATTAATATTATTACTATTAGTATTTCATGTTTTTATTTACCCGGGATCCCCCCGGAGGAGTTGGGGGAAGGTCTGGGGAGGGAGAAGTCTGGAAGTCCCTGCTTAGACTGCCGCCCCCGCGACCCGGCCCAGGATAAACGGAAGATGGATGGATTACCAAGGAAGTCTCACTGAGATTTAGAATCTCTTTCTCAGGGTGTCCTGGCCACAGGACTCTTCTTCTTCTTCTTCTTCTTCTTCTTCTTCTTCTTCTTCTTCTTCTTCTTCTTCTTCTTCTTCTTCTTCTTCTTCTTCTTCTTCTTCTTCTTCTTCTTCTTCTTCTTCTTCTTCTTCTTCTTCTCTTCTTCTTTTCTTTCTTCTTCTTCTTCTTCTTCTTCTTCTTCTTCTTCTTCTTCTTTTCTTCTTCTTCTTCTTCTTCTTTCTTTATAATAGTTAATATTGTGATTATTATTTATAGCTAAAAATCAGAGGGGGGGACTCACTGACTCGACATACAATTAAGTCATTTTCACTCATGCATCTATATAGTAGATTAAATCTCTTCCATGTCACTTATTTTGGACACAACTTGGTTCAGTCTTTAACACTAACTGATGGGGGAGTAAACTGGTGTTTTAGCTGTATATCACCGGCAAAATAAGAGATAGCGCGTGAAGATGAGTTAAGAGAGGAGAGGCAATGTGTTTGAGCAAGTTGGCAGTGAGTTTTCCCTGCACTGAGGCGGTACTGTCTGCCTTCACTGGCGATGTCTCTCCGCTAAAGTTAACAGTTTACGTGCTTGTTCGGTCTGCGGACCAGAAGCCATGGTTTTACAGACGCAATGCAGCATAACGAGTCAGAAATAGTGGCGCTTGGTCCAAATTGTGTCAGCTCATTTCAGCTGCGTCAGCATGCTCCATGTGCTCTGGTCCCGATCTGTGTCAAACTCCCAAAGAGCAGTGAGGGGAGGAGTTTGTGGTGAACAGGGGGAATGGACCCTGCTGTGGTTCAAACTTTAAACCAAAATCATAGTGTGGATGTGTTAGAGAAAAGGAGACCAACGGACACACAGTAGGCTTGTGGCAATGCAAACCATAGCCTACTTGAAAATGAAAGGCTTATTATTTGGCTAGGCATTCATTACTCTTGACTCAAGTGACTAATTTTAATCCTAGCTGGCAGGGTCAGATGATCAAAAAGACTATTTCAATTGTATTTTTACACACATTATTAGTATTACGGTTTTAATAATACACAGGGGAAACAAGCAAACAAAAACAAGAAACCAAAGTATCAGACCTATACAAAGAGTTTAAAGAATGTAATGCATTTAACCACAAAACGCTTCCACAAGGAATGAAAATGCCACAGCACGGCTCTGGTGCCCAAGTTTGCCATGTGCACGTGTTGGCACTTGGTACTCTGGTTGCGGGAAGTGAACTTTGCTGGTGGGAACCTGCGGCCGGGAAGGGTCGCTCCATGAGGACAACATGGACAAACACCAAATATATCTGGATTTGGTTCTGTCAACTCCCGTGCTTTCACTCAGCACTTTAGATGTTTAAACTCGTAACTCGTTAGCGTGCAGTGACTGTTATGGATGGGAAAGCAGACTTGGGGTGTTCAATATTTAGTGAAAAATACAAAAGTGACAAAATAAATAATGAGGCTTTGAACCCCAGCCTCCCCCGTGAAGGGTAAAGGCCTATTCTACTGAGCTAAACTTCCACACCTGAGGCAGATGCTGATTGGATTAAAAGATGACTTCATCGTGCAATTCATTACACAAATTAGCGCTCTATGTTGCCTGTATTTCTAACTAACATCTAATCATTTGAAACATGAACAGAGCCTTAGCTACAAACAAAGACTTGTCTCTAAAAGGTAGTTTTTAAGTCCGTTTGTTGAAACTTGCTGCACATACTCAGTTAGGGACAAGATTCCCACACTGGTTTAATCAGCGTGGTTTGAGTTTGTCCTCAGAGCACATGTGCAGACCTCTAAAACAAGCTGCTGTCTGCTCTGGTTCTAAAATCTCATGCTAGAGAGCGAAGCATGAACGGGCCTCTGAACATGGCCACAGACTGAGCAGCTGCGGCAAAATAAGAATCATGCTTCCCGTGCAGTAATAACCAACGGCCTGTAGAGGTCCCTAACTCTGTGAGTTCAACCAAGCTTCTGCAGTAGAAGTGAGGAGAAAACGGCGTATTTGGATATATTTTGGAAGAATTCATATATATATGTGACACACGGTAATTTTAGATTTCATTAGTCAATCACTGATTTCGTTAATTGCCCTGACTGCACGCCACTGTCGTAACCGCTGTCGTAAGCACCATAGCACCTTATAATTTGTGTTCCCTCACAAAGGTTTTGCGTTCCCTCACAAATATATATTTTTTAGAGTATCTAACTACATCCCTTGAGGGTATTTGTTAATTCTTTGTTCATGCTTTCGTAAGGCTAATTAAGGTGTAGATGTTTTTCACCCAAAAAATTATATTTTGTGTAGCAAAAAATGTAAAACAATAAATAATAATCTTTCATTGCACATAGGTCTTGCATGTTTTGACCAAGTTTGAAGTGTTTTTGATGAAAACTTTTGGGTTTGATCCAATATGGCCGACTTCCTGTAGGGTTTAGGGCGAGGTCATAATATAATTAAGTTTGCCCTGACATGACCTGTTTCAGCTGTGTACGCTGACATTTTCCATTTCCATTACATTGCTGCCCTGTAAATCGATTTTTGAGGCGGTGCTACCGAGCCGTCTTTCAATATTCTATTTGGAGGTCTTCACTCAAAATTAGAGCTCACTTAACTTTTCCATGCCATTTGCTTATTTGTTAATGTTTACTATTTGTGTTTTGCGGTTTCCCTCAAAAGTGTACAGTTACAATAGGGTCTTACACGTCATGCTTGGGCCCTAATTACAGGTGCCACTTTATAACTACAGTTTAAATAGCTTTAATGAAAATAAAGACTTCATTTATATTTAACAAATATTGAATTAGGCTTAGTAACTACTTAATTAAGGAGTTAGGGTTGGGGAATTAAGGAGTTGGGGTTGGGGTATTAAACCTGAATCATTCTTCATAAATGATTTGCTCATTATGAAGTCTTTGTTCATGCATTAATAGGGCTAATTACAGTGTAGTTGTTATAAAGTTGTTCCAAATTACCATTAAGACTGCTGTCTATTTATCATTCAACCGTTGTGAACTTAATTTACTGTTAATGGGGTTTGTTGAAGTTAATAGTTTATATCAATATAGTACATTAATTGATGATGTTAGTCATTTTTTTTATGTTTACAATTATTTTTTTTTAAGTGTAAATAACCATATATTCCAGATAAAAAGACACCCAAAGAACTTGAAATAGTGCTTGTTTTGTCATCCACACCACAGCACAAAGTTCATGGGCTAAGTTCCGTGTCAGTGTGAGTGCCAGGAGAAAGCCAAGCCTCCAACACCTCCTGTAAACAAGAAGATATACTTAAGATGCACTTCACACCTCCAGTCCCATCTCTTCAGAGTGTCTCAAACACTATGCACAGGGAAAAGGCTTAAAAGTTCCAAGAATAAGGCAAGACAAGTTTATTTGTAGAGCCCAATACATACACAAGGCAATTCAAAGTGCTTCACACAACCAAAAAATCATTAAAATACAGAAATCACAAAACTGGTAAAGACATAAATGAGAAGAGTGCAAATTAAATCATTTCAATCATATGCACAGCTAAACTAAACTGTTTTTTGCTTAGATTTGAACATTGACAGAGTAGAACCTGTCTCACATCTTCAGGAAGACTGATCACTGCAGGAATAATAAAGTGGTCAAAGAAAAAGATACAGACCACAGATGTTAAAGCGTCTCACCATGCATGGAGGGTTCTACTCCAAATCCAGCACCCTGAGACTGTACACTAGCTGTAAGGAAGGAGGCCATGGACTAGTGAGTGAGAGAGCCACTATCCAGGATGAAACATCCACAAGTACATGGCCCCAACAGATGACATGCTCAGTGAGTGTCTCAGGCAATGGGGAACAGAGGATGAGCCCCTACATGGGATGTACCACCGGAACATAACTGAAGTGGTTGAAATCAAGAAATCCTACCAATGGGCCCTGAGCACCAGAGCAATAGAGGCCCAGATCTACCACACCAGAAGAGACCCAAGGTGTGGGCTGTGCAAAGAGGCCCCTGAGGCAATCCAGCACATAACTGTAGGGTGCAAAATACTGGCAGGGAAAGCATACATGGAGCGTCATAACCAGGTGGCTGGCATAGTGTACAGGAACATCTGAGCGGAGTATGGACTGGAAACCCCAAGGTCAAAGTGGGAAACACCTCCAAAGGTGGTAGAGAATGACCGAGCCAAGATCCTTTGAGACTGGAATGGTAATGATGAACCAACCAGACATTGTAGTGGTGGATGAACAGCAGAGGAAAGCCGTTGTGGTTGACGTGGCGAAACCAAGTGACGGCAACATCAAGAAATGGGAATACTCCAGCTCAGAGAAGAGCTGGAGAGGATCCCTGGAAATATATCAGACATCTCAGTCCACAAAAGTGCATTGCTAGGTGCTAGGAACATCGAAGATACTGTGCAGAACCCTTAAGCCTCTGGTATAGAACCCGCGCTTAGAAAAAAGGGACCAGACCACCCGCAGAGGGTGAGAAGGGAATTCTTTTTACGTTTACGATTTTACGATTCCGTTTATGTTTTATTTAATTTTTTTATTTACACAAAACAAAGAACATGATCCAGAAAGGGAACATACAATTTACATAAAACATGCCTAATAGTGAATAACAATTTTGGCCCAGTCCTTAAATGTGTCATCCTTTTTTAGGTGGGTCTTTTTCCCTGTGTATGATCTAAAGATATCCGCTTTTCTTTTACAAACTGGTAAAACATGTTTATACCTTTTGTTATCCAGACTTTAAATCTCTGTACTGTGTAAAACTTTGAACATAAGCAAACCAGTTTAAGATTTTCACATTTTTGTTTAGTTTGTGTGTTTTGATTAGCTCTTTCCAGGTTGTAAGCACAGATTACACCCAATGATTCTCCACGTCCTCCAAATGACTCAACTGTTTGTCATCTGCCAGTAAGGCCTGTACAGGAACCTCCGGCACAACATTACTCTCAATATTTTTCCATTGAGCTTCATATTCTGGGTTACATCAGTACAGCAACGCTCTGGTGAAGTATTTTTTCAGACAAGGTAAGCCCCAATCTCCTTTTACTTTTGATAATTGTAAATTGTTGAATTGGTTACAGGTTTTTTTCCCTTGCTGTATAAATCTTGAGATTGTTTTATAAAAAAAAAATAGTTTTTTATCAATTTTCATCCTGGCAAATGGAATAAAGTCCATTTTTAAGACCTTTTTTTTAAAGAGAGGGTTTTAATTTTTCCAAATAATTGATAGATCTTTATGGAGGCTACACCCAAATATCCAAGAAACCCCTCTTTCCATTTAGATGGATAGGTTTCTCAAGGTCAAAGGGGTTGCCAGAGTGTTGAATTTGTATGTGTTGCATTCTTTTGGACAGAATTGAGGTGTATAAATGATAGTCCACATTCAGTATAGAAGTGAGTCATATAAAGGCACAACAGAAGTCGGTCCTTCCCTCTTTAGGTATTAGAGAATGACTCAGGAATCAGAATCAGAAAAGGTTTATTGCCATTGTCAATGAGCAACCTTCACAAACGTAGGAACTTGCTTTGGTGATTAGGTACAACATACAACGATGAACAATAATAAAAACAACATATATGAAATAAAAAAGGCATGCATTGAAGAAAAAAAATTTCAATTTACTATAGATAAAATAAAAAATTGGTTACTGTGTTACAAAAATTAACAGTGAATCTTACAAGATGTAGTGCAGAAAGTGAACAGTGAGTGATGAATTAAATGTGGTTAAAGTGGCAGGTGTTTAGATGTGTTCACTAGTCCAACGGCAAGAGGGAAGAAACTGTTCTTGTGGCGGGAGGTTCTGATCGCGGATGGACCAGATCCTCAAATAAGCCATGTCCAGGGTGAGAAGGGTCAGCTGTGATCCGACTGCTTGTCCCAGAGCCCTGAGAGACGTACAGGTCCTGCAGAGATGGAAGTCTGCAGCCGATCACTTTCTCAGCAGAACGCACAATGCGCTGTAGTCTCTGTTTGTCCCTGGCTGTGGCTCCAGCAGAGGGCTCTGTAGTCTCTGTTTGTCCTGGCTGTGGCTCCAGCGTACACACGGTGATGGGAGGAGGTGAGGATGGACTCAATGATGGCCGTGTAGAACGCACCATCATCTGCACTGGCAGCTTGGCTTTCCTCAGCTACACAGGAAGTGCATTCTCTGCTAGGACTTCTTGATGAGGAGCCGATGGTGGGCTCCATCTTGAGGTCCTGGGTGATGGTGGTGCCGAGGAAGTGGCACCACCATATGATGGTTCTTTCCAAATAGGAGGGATCGAGTTTTTTTAGTGCCCAGTTTAAAGTTGTTAAGTGGTTGTTTTTTGAGCCTTATACCACTCTGAGGTGAACTCATCACTCCGGACATTTATTGTTCTTTTTTATTTTGCTCTTCTGACATAGCGGGCAAATTGAGGGTGTCCAGAAAGGATTTTATATCATGAAATTTTAGAGAAACGTTTTTATTCAATTCAATTCAATTTATTTTTGTAACGCCCAAAATCACAACAGTTGTCGCCCCGAGGAGCTACAATGGAAAAAACTAATAAACAATGTTCAAAGGGCTGGAAATGTCCCAGCGTCCTGTGTCCTTAGACAGATGTCCCAAGCTCCCCTGTCCTTAGACCCTCCTTCTCGGCCAGGAAAACTACCAAACCTTTGGGAAAAATAGAAACCTGTAGAGTTCCACAGTGAAGGAAGAAGACTCCGACCCCTCGGAGGACAGGCGGACGCGCCCTCAATTTGCAGATACACGGTGGAGCTGACCCACTCAGGAGGAGAACCAATTTGTCGAGGTTTTTTCTTGAAGGATTCAAATGCTGATTGAATTGGCTTGGTTTGTTAAGATTTTATTTCTTTGCCTGTCCTGTATTTTTTTTTAATGTTCTCTGAGCTTTGTGTTTTCTAAGTTTTCCAGGATAATATTTTATTTTTTAATAACATTTTGATCCACTCTCATAATATCTTTGTTTTGCTAAAGAAGCATTTTCTCTTAATAATTTCCTGTGACAGTTAGGTTCTAGAATTCTTTCCTCTAATCTTTTTAATATATACCTGTCGCATTTTTGGCTCTCACTTAACATGATTTACCTCCAGCAATTTTAGTTTGTTTAAAAGCAAGTTGGCGTTGACCCTGCACTAGTGTGTTTTTTCGTTGTTTCTTCCAAGTCGATGTAGATGGATTGGAGCGCATGTCACTTAAAAGTGTGGCCTATAGCTTTGCTTTTAACAGAACATTCTAACTGGGCATTAAAAAAACTCCCCCCCTAGTTGTAAAAAATTAAGCCATCATATCTCTAATACCTAAAGATGAGAGGAGACGGAACACGATTGTGCCTCAATTTGAACATGCCTGTTTTCTACTGTAAATGGGAGACTAAATTACACTCAAATTATGTAAAAAAGAAAGGAGCAAAATATCCAAATCTTAATTCACAATGATCAGACAGAGTAACTTTACAGTAATTAGTATACGGAAAATGCAGCGAACACAAGAGCGATCCTTAAAATCCTAGGGTAAAATCCATCGCACAACTTGGAAAGAGACTAATTTAAAGACAGTAGAAACTAACAGTCGTCTTAAAATCTTAAGATGGTTGGTTTAAAGATTGAGCTTAAGGACCGTGGCTGATTTTTTTAATAAAGTTATAACAAGACTTTCAAGCGAATATCTAAATTGTATCATGTATTGCTGATCCGGGCGCTACTCTACTAATATATGTAAACAATGGATAATGAAGAAGGATAACCTTGTTTTGACGGAATGAAAGTGAATGTTGTACGTCCTATGTGAGAGAGATTTACAAATCACAAAGAAGAAATTTAGTTGGAAATATGTTACGTTTTTTCATAACAAAATGTCAAAGTGCCATTATTCATAGGAACATGTAACTATTGGAGAAACTGTGGCGGCAGGAGAAAAACCACGATCATGTGTTTGGGACTGCCCTGTCGCTCAAAATATTGGGACGCTGAAATTAACAATGCAGCTGCAAATTGTTTTTGATATTATCACGCACTCAATTTTAAACTACTGCATGTACTAGGGCCTCAGGCACTCCTACCATGGAACAATAAACACGATACAACAGCAATAAGCGTGCCTGGACTTCGTTAATTGGTTTATGCTGAATGTAGGTATTTATGCTGTTTCCTGTTTCCAGCAGAAGTTAAGAGAGCACTCACGTACCACCACGACATGCAACATGCCTGATCCATAAATTTCTCCAAAGGCTCAGCTGTGAGTCTATGACACACGCAGCAAAGAGAAGCAACACAACAGATGCAGGTTTCACTTTTTGTATGGTCGCAAATCACACCAAATCACAAACGGAGCACTCTGCAGCTGGAACCTGTTTGTCTGGTTCAAATCAAATATTAAAGACCTAAACCCTTTTTTTTTTTACCAGTAATCACTCTTTCCGTTTTTATGTGTTATTTTTATTTTTACACGTAATATATTCGAGTGGTGCAAAGGCGATGTTTTATTTTTTTAAAAAAATAAATAAGTTACTCCATGCACTTAACAAAGTAGCAGCAAATAGCGGGGCAATCAAAGAAAGTAGCAGCCTGAATGTCACAGGAAAAATGTTGTTGCACTTTATAACAAGCATTATCTTTATCGAGCGATCAGGTATTCACAAGTCCTACTGTAATATAAATGTGGTGCTAAATCGTTTTGTCCCATGGAGAAACATACTGACTTTTCAGACGAGTAATAACCACATCCCACAGAAACATCACATAAAGTTTTAAAGCAACTGAGAACCTGTCAGATGACTCCTGTTTCTTATATACCAGACTTGCATTCACCCTGCCTGTACCTCACTCTGCCCTGTAGTGCTCCAGACCCGCCCCTCACTCTTCCCTTTAGTCCTCCAGCCCCGCCCCTCACTCTGTCCTTTAGTCCTCCAGCCCTGCCCCTCACTCTCTACTTCAGTCCTTCTGACCCAAACCTTCATTCTCCACTTTAGTTTTCCAGGTACTGCCCAATTTAGCAGCATTGGAAATGTGGTTGGCAGAATTTAAATGTTTAATCACACTTAAAAGGAAATATTTTATGCAAAATCATATCCTAAAAGCTTTTGAGTGATTCATGCATTCATTGTCCTGCAATTGAAGCACCATTGGCCAGAAAATTTCCTCTAACCCCACAAATGCTGCTCTATACTAACATAAATTGGTAATAGACGTAGGCTTAAGCAGCAGTTTTTTTGTAAAAATGATCATGTACAGTATATAGTGCTCCCCCTCTGCTCTCAACGTCACAAGCACAGAGATTTTTCCCATTCATAAATGCACAAAGCCCTTCTTGCTCTTAATAGCTGCTCTAGGACCTGTGTCTTAATACCAGTCCCCCCTCACAGTAACAGACTCCCCCATTACCACTGTGGACTCTGCACCAACATCACCCAGGGCCTCAAGTGGGAGCCCACCATCAGCTCCCATCAAAAAGGCCCAGTAAAGGATGCACTTCCTGCGGCAGCTGAGGAAAGCCAAGCTGCCAGCGCAGATGATGGTGCAGTTTTACACGGCCATCATTGAGTCCATCCTTACCTCCTCCATCACCGTGGACAAACAGAGACTACACTGTGCCTCTGCTGAGAAGGTGATCAAGTGCAGACTTCTATCCCTGCAGGACCTGTACATCTCCAGGACTCGGGGACAAGCAGGTCGTCTTATGTTGTCTTGCATCTGTCTTCTGTTAAAGAATCCTCTCTGATCATTGTGGCAATTTGGGAGTATGTGTTCCATTCTTTTGGACATAATTGAGGTGTATATACAATAGTCCACATTCAAAATAGAAATGGGTCTACAGTATATGAAGTACAGTCAAGTTGGTCCTTCCCTTCTTTAGGTATTAGAGATATGATGGCTTCTTTCCAACTAGGAGGGGTCTGAGTTTTTTTAAGTGCCCAACTAAATGATGTTGAAAGCAAGTGTTACTTTTAGAGCTTTATACCACTTTAAGGTGAGCCCATCACCCACCAGAGATGTATTGTTTTTTAATCTGCACCTTGTATTTCTAACACTATAATTTCAGCTCCTAATTTTTTATTTTGCTCTTCTGACATAACAAGCAATTTGAGGGTGTCCAGAAAGCAATTTATATCATCCTCTCCTGAAATGTTAGAGAAATGTTTTACTTTGGTAAAAAATGTCTTTGGTCTTGTTTGGTTACAATTGCCTGTCCCGTATTTTTATAAAAATGTTTTTTCAGCTTGTTGTTTTCTAAGTGTCCAGGATAGTAATTTGGAAAATTTTGATCCACTCTCATAATATCTTTGTTTGGTAAAGAGCATTTCCTTAACTATTTCCTGTGAGGTCAGGTCATTAATTTCTCCTCTTATAATTTTAATTTCCTGTCCTGAAGTGTGTTTTTTTGTCTTTCCTCCAAGTCCACAGTAATGTAGGACAGGAGCATGGACACTTAAGTCTATCGAGCTTATATCTGCCTGCGTGATTTTTGATCTGTTTTTACTGAAGATAAGGAGTAGATTGTATATGAAAAATGAGTATACTGGCATGCATCTCCATGACATGTCTAATGTACGTTGAATACGAAAATTCCAATCAATGCCACAGATTAGGGATCCCCCGGAGTGGTTTGTAATCAAGTTCAAAATAGCACAGAAGGTGGAGCATACACATTCAATAGAGTGAAAACCTTTCCATTAATAGTTCCTTTAAACCAATACATATGTGCCCTTTTTGTGTTCACATTCAAAACTTTTTTAAAAAGCTATTCAGTTTGAGATCAATATTGCAACTCCCCTATTGTGTTTCCCACTATATGATGAATAGGACAATTTTGTATAACAAAAAGTTCTATATTGCTTAAATGTGTTTCTTGTAAATACATTTTTTTTTTCTCATTTTAATTAATATTTTTGATCAATTGGGTTCAATATGCCATTTACATTTCAGGATGCTACTCGTAACTTTTCCGATGCCATTGGGTTGATTGTAATGATTTTACAATTAATAATTGTATAACGTTATAAAACTCTCTGGTCGAACACAACACACAATAACTACATGAATTGGAAACAGAAGAAACGATAAAATGAAAAACAAAAACGGTAATGCCCAAAACCTGATTGTGTACAAGATAAAAAATATGGGGGGATGTACCTTCCTAATGAGGGGCCGCCGAACATCTCCCAGCCTCCTGGTACCAATCCTCTCAAAGAACTGGATACACCACCTTCCCAAACAACTACGCTCCACCGCCGCCCACTCAGATGAGTGCATATAACTAGACACTTTCTCAAAAGTATAAGGTATGTATATTTCATCTTCAAATTGGTGACATTATCTTCCCTGTGACAGTCCGCCTTGTCCATTAGTCAGATCTCTCCTTCACTGTGGAACTCCTCAAGGTTTCTACTTTTTCCCAAAGAGGTTTGGTAGTTTTTCCTTGCAAAGAAGGAGGGTCTAACGACAGGGGACCTTGGCATCTTTTCCTTCAAAAGATTGTTGCTGACAAATTTTGTACGGCACATGTGCAGTAAAGACCTTCTTGCCATGATAGCTGGGTCAAAAAAATTAATGGCCATTTGACGGACCCACTGACTTTGGAAAGAGGGGTGAGGCAGGGCTGTGCCCTGTCCCCTCCTCCTGTTTGCTTTGTACTTGAAACCATTGGCCCAAGATATCAGACAGTCAGAAACAATTCACGGTGTTACAATTAACAGGATGGAACATAAAATTGCTTGATATGCAGACGATCTTTTATTATTTTTGACCAAACCAGAGATTTCTATACCTAAAGCGATGCATCTTTTTTATGATATTGGCCCAATGTCTGGATACAAACTGAACGTACAAAAAACTGAAATCTTAACCTACTGGCAACCCCCATTGACATTTCAAGTGATTTACCCATTTAAATGGCAAACAGAATCCCTCAAATATTTAGGTGTGCTCCTCACCTGTACTGGTGTGACCCAGAATACGAGGCACAGTGGAAAAATATTGAGTGCAGTGTTGTGCCAGAGGTTCCTGCACAGGCCTTACTGGCAGATGACAAACAGCTGAATAACTTGGAGGAAGATGAGAATTCATGGGTAAAATCTGTGCTTATGACATGGAAGAAGCTAATCAAAACATATAAATTGAACAATGATATAAAAATATTAAACTGGGTGGCTTATGACCAAAGCTTTAAGCCAAACCGCACCAATCTGAGATTTAAGATTTGGATAACAAAAGGTATAAGACTTTTTTACCAGATTGTAAAAGAAAATCAAATGAAAACCTTCATTATGTTGAACGAATCCTTTGGCTCGAAGAAACAGGATTTCTATAGGTACTTACAAACAGTGAGTTATTATAAACAATTATAACCCCTGACTGAAATCTTTATCAAAGCATATAAATGAAAACTTTCAAGGGGAATAATATCTAAAGTATATGGATGTATCAATGATATGGACAATCTACAAAATATATTAAAATTAAATGGGAAAAGGAAGGTCATTTTGCTTTGATGGACGAGGGGTGGAAAGAAATATGTACATCACAGTGGAGGACCACAAAGTCCCATGTTTGGAGGGAATTTTGTTGGAAGTTTTTTCATAACACCATGTCAAAGTGCACATTATTTACAGGGAGGGGCTGAATGCTGGAGAAACTGTGGTTGCCGGGAGGCAGATCATTACCATGTGTTGTGGGACTGTCCTGTTACACAGAAATATTGGGCACAAATTAACCAGGTAATACAGAATATTTTTGACACCGCTATTCCACCCAATTTTGGAACAATGTATTTAGGCATCAAAACTCCCACTATTGGGTCCACGGTGGCAGAGCGGTTACAGCTCCGCCTCCCAAGAAGGAAATCATGGGTTCGATTCCTGGGCGAACATTACATCACATGATTTCTCTGGGTGGAGTCTGCATGTCCTCCCCGTGTTACAGTGCGTCTCCGGGTAAATTGGCAACTGTAAATTGGCCCTAGTGAATGAGTGTGCGAGTGAATGATTGTCTGTGTGTCTATGTCTCTGTGTTAGCCCTGCGACGAGTTGGCCACAGTCCAGGGTGTACCCCGCCTAACCCCTAACAAGCGGTAGAAAATGAATGAATGAACTCCTGCTATGGGTTATGGGGTTATGGACATAATGGATGGATATCTATGGAGCATACTGCTCCGAAGGACTGGACTGGACGGACGTCATAACTAACTAACCCGACTCAGCTTGAAATCAGAATCAGAAAAGGTTTATTGCCATTGTCAATGAACACAATTCACAAACTTGGTTTTAGGTGCAACATAAAACACTGATCAATTAGAAAAACATACATGAAATGCAAAGGGCAGGCATTAAGAAACCGTTTAAATAAAAATAGGAAATACTTACTATGTACACAAGAATTTACAGTTGTAGTGCAGAAAGTGACTGTGCAGTCAGTGATTGATTAAATTGTGGTTAAAGTGGCAAGTGTTTAAGAAGTGTTCATGAGACAGAGGGGCAGAGGGGAAGAAACTATTCTTGTGGCGGGAGGTTCTGGTCCGGATTATTATTATTATTATTACGGGGATATATGTATGTGCAAGCATGTATTTATCTATATATATGTATGTGTATAAAATTGAAAAAGGTTTCTTAATGAGGGAAAATACACATTTTCCCTCATTAAGAAACCTTTTTCAATTTTATAAACTATAAAATATAAAAGAGCATAAATAGAAGTCAAGTAGACATAAACTGAACATAAATACAAACAAAATCACGGCATACTTGGTCCATACATTTGGTCCAAAGTCGGTCAAATTTGTCAATTTCTAAATTAAGTCTGAATGTGGTTTTTTCCTTTGGTCTGATGCCCATCACTATGTCAGTCCAGTCCTTGATCGTTGGTGATGTTTGTGTCATCAACCTCTTTGTTATGGGCTTCTTTCCTGCAGCCAAAAGTATACTCCAAAGGTATCTGCTGATTGTGTCCTTGGGAGGAGATTTGAGGCCCAGATAAAGTTGAGAAGCATGGCAATGTCAAAAACCGTGTGCAGTGCATTATTAATTTCAGTCCAATATCCCCGAACGACAAGACTGTCTCAAAACACATGATCGTGGTTTGCCTCCCGGCTGACACATTCTCTCCAACTGTCCGCATTTCCCTGTGAATAATGGACACTTTGACATGGTGTTATGAAGAAACGTGACACTTTTCCAACAAAATACAGATATTTTCCCATTCATCATTAATCAAATTAAAATGACCCTCTCTTTCCCACTATTTTTAATATAATTAGTAGAGTGGCTGCATGACTCATCAATACATGTATATACATTTTATATTATTCCCATAGAGAGTTCTGATAAGCTTTAACGAATAATTCAATCAGAGGGTTACGGTGGTCGTTGCTTTGTTTAATTTCTTGGTTAAAATGATTCGTTATTTGTAAAGATCTATAAGTCCTGTTTCTCTAAGTCAAATGATTCTTTCAACACATGAAAACTTTTCATGTGATTATCTTTTACTATCTGATGAAAAATGTTTATACCTTTTGTTATCCAGACCTTAAATCTCAAATCTGTCCTATTAGGCGCAAAACCCTGGGCTTAAGAGTTTAACATCTTCGTTTAGGTTTTGTGTATTGATGAATTAGTTTCCTGTTCCACAGAGTTTACCCAGGGATTCCCAATCTCCCTCAAAAATCTCAACTGTCGGTCATCTGCCAGTAAGGCCTGCAAAGGCACCTCCAGCACAACACCACTCTCAATATTTGTCCACTGAGCTTCATATTCTGGGTCACACCAGCACAGCAATGCTCTGATTTTAGCTGAAATAAAGTCATTTTTCAGACTAGGCAAACCCACTGATGGAAACGGGGAGAGTCTGGAACAGGTAAAGACATCTGGGCAAAACATTCATTTTTATGGTTTCAATCCTATGGGATAAGATTCCACTTCTCAAAATCTTCTTTATAAATTGCAAAAAGAGGGGTAAAATTTTTCTCCAAAATTGTTGATAGGTCTTTATGCAGGACCACACCCAAGTATCTCAGTAAAGAGAAAATGTGATCCGCAAAAAGTAAGAATTTTAGTTTTTTGTATATTTGTTTTTTATCCAGAACGATCTTCTCCAGGAAGCTTTCAGTATCTTCTGATCACGTGATCAATGTCACACTGCATTTCACTTTTACTTTCATGCATCATAATGGCCAGTCGTGTAAGGTTATCTCCCCTCCACCTTCGAACAAGTGCGAGCTTGGAGAGCCCACTTCGGGGATGGAGCTTTGTTTACCAGCGGGGAGCAGGTAGTCAGCAGCTGCGTTGGGCCTATTAGCCATGTTAGCCTTGTTAGCTTGTGAGGCGGGCTGCTTTCCACCAGAGCCATGGGGCCATCAGCTTCGTTTTTTTACTTCCTGTAGCGTTACAAGTCTTGTGTTTTCCTGGTTTTTCTATTCTCTTGCTCCTTGTTTCTTGGAATTGTGTGGGTAAAATGGTGATTTTCAAAATATATTTCGGAAGCAGCGGAGCGAGTGTGCGTCTACCATGACGTCATACCATGAAGTCCTGATGTACTCTTTCTATAGTAATGGAAGGGACAGCATCTCCAGTCCCAGATATAAGCTCCAGAATTATCTTCTGGAGGAAGCCATCCGTGTTGTCCCGGTCCTCGCCATCCAGAACTCCCTTGAGTCTGATATTATATCTACGGAACCTGGACTAAATATCCAGGATATGCTTGTTATCCACCTGGAGTTTAACCACCTCGGCTTTCTACTTTCGTAACTCGGCCACAATGTCTGTGATATGCTGCTCCGTCTCAGCAACGTGTGTGCTGCATCCTCCTCCTGCTTTCAGCTCCAGAATTTAAGATAAAATTCTAGCAAATAATGGCTCATTGTTCTATGTTCTATGACTTCAGCTCTCAATTTCACGCTCCATTTCATGCAGCATAAGGGCCACCTGTTGTTATGTCCTCTCTTCACCTGGGAGGTCCCCGCCAGAGAGCTCAGTTGTGTGGTGGCGGGTGGCCCCTCAGGAGCTGCGCTAGAATTAGCATAATTTGCTTGTGGGGAAGTCGGTTTTCCGCAGAGGTTATAGTCCTTCAGTTTTGATTGTTTAGCTCCCAAAGCATCACCTTTCTTTACTTTTCCAGGTTTAATCATCTCCTACAGCATGTAGCTCCTCGGTTTGTGGGTGAAATGGAGGTTTTAAAGACAAATATCAGCAGCAGGGCATAGCAGTGCCTGCGTCGTACCCGGAAGTCTACGCCTAAATATTTAAGGGATTCCGTTTGCCATTTTAATAGGTAGGTTTTTCTAAAGGACAGAGGGGGTCACCTCTAAGACAGAATTTACGGTTTTTGTACATTCAGTTTGTATCTAGACCAGGGGTGTCCAAACTATGACCCGGGGGCCAAATGTGGCCCTCAGACCAATTTTTGTTGGCCCTCAGCCTTCCTGCTATGTTGGCCCAAACAACAATAAATAGTACTTTTTACTGTAAAATTGGAAACATTCAAACATTTTGATGTTATATCAACCTAATATTAATGTTCCAAGTCTTATTAGTCTTATAAGTCAAAACTATGTAAAATGTAAAATGTAAAATTATTCACTTCATTGTCATATCATCTGTGGCCCTTTGCTCTGTATAGGTTTCAAAATGCGGCTCTCGGTGAAAAAAGTTTGGACACCCCTGATCTAGACATTGGACCAATATCATGAAGGAAGTGCATCACATCGGGTATGGACATTTCTGGTTTGGTCAAATATAATAGGGCATCATCTGCAGCAGGCAATATTATGTTCTGTCCCATCAATTGAGACGCCATAAATTGTCTATTATATTTAGCAAATGTTTCCAAGTACAAAGTGAACAACAGGAGGGACCAAGCACAGCCCTGCCTCACCTCTATTTCCAAAGTCAGTGGTTCTGTCAAGTGACCGTTAATTTTTATTCTTGATGTTGGGCTGTCGTAAAGAGCCCCAATATTTTTGATGAAGTAATTTATTTGAAATTTGATCAGCATTTAAAATAAATAATGCTAGCTAACAGAATTAAAAGCTTTCTCTGCGTCTAGACTTCTTATTACAGCTTTGTTTTGTTGCTTTTGTGTATGGTTCCCAAGCGTTTACTAATGTTGACAAAAGGCTTATAGCTTTAAATAAAAACATGAAGACCCTATCAAAACTGTACAGTATTGAATAGACAAGGGAAATGTGTTTGTAGAGCACAACACAAAGTACGGCCTGATTCAAAGTGCTTTACACAACCAGAAGCTGTTGAAACAATAAAATTGCAATACAATTAAAAAGATTGTTGAATAAAGAAGTCCGTGCATTCTTTTTTTATTATTCCTCCAGGCTGTTAACATTGTAGTCCTTGACATAAGGTATTTTCCACTTAAATTTTTCACAATTATGTTAATACTGTTATGCTTATATACTCAAATAATATTGTACCGTATGATTTTTATATTGTTTGATCTCCTAACAATAACATGAAGATAAAAAAGTTCTTCAACACATTACAAGCCTCGCCCCACAGTGCCTTGTCAATGCTAATGTCGAAAGCTTGTACTTCCTGCAGTGCTGGCAGAGTAACACGGTGGCGTGACTTGGTGGAGATGTTTGTTGAAGTAGAGGTTCAGAGTGGATTATAGAGCAGGCCGTGAAGACTTGTTTGTGTGTAGAGGAGACGCTAACATGCTGGGGCATTGGGAGCACCCAAAGGGGAAGAGTGAGGTACTCCCTGTGGTAACTTTACTTAAACTTGTGATGAACTGATTTTACCAATGTTGAAATCTCTTGAACTGGAACCATAAGTCAAGAGGAGGTTGACACTAAGGATGTTAGTATACTTTTGTAGTCCTTTGCCCCATTTTACCATGGCTGAAAACTTTGGAAAAACTACAATTTATGAGGTATATTTCCTACTTTCCCACCAGGGAAATATATTAAGGTCCCCCCCCCCTTTATTTGGATGTCTATAGTTTGGTAAAGGACACAATTCTTTAAATTCAAAATAATTGCAATGGAAAAGAAGCAAAAATAATTCAGCCTATTATATTTAAGAATTCAAACTGCACACCTGACAGCAGAGGGCGCAAGGACACATCTAAAATTAAAAAGAAATTACGCAAAAACTATGTCTTATAACTTCCATGTTGGGTCAATTGAGCCATCAAATGATCAGACACTAATGTAGGCACATCACCACCTTATGACATCACATGGTGGAACCAAACTTTTTCAGCTGTTGTATTCATCTGTACATGAAACTAAATATAACTCCAGGCAGGTAGAGGGAAACTATATGGAGAAAAAATATGAATGTTGTGAATGTGTGTAATCTGATTTAAATGAGTTGAACTCTGAGTTTGTGTTTTGATTTGGGTTTTATTTTTGGTATTCTTGGACTTGTTTAAGGTTTTCCTGGATGGTTTTAACATATCCGTTCTATCTATTGAGGAAATTGCACTTAAAAACAAATATAAACTCTGTAAAACCGATCGAGTTTGCGGACGACACCACCCATCCAGATGATGGTGCACTTTTACATGGCCATCATCCTCACCTCCTCCATCACCGTGTGGTACTCTGGAGCCACAGCCAGGGACAAACAGAGACTACAGCGCATTGTGCGTTCTGCTGAGAAGGTGATCGGCTGCAGACTTCCATCTCTGCAGGACCTGTACGTCTCCAGGGCTCTGGACGAGCAGGTCGGATCACAGCTGACCCTTCTCACCCTGGACATGGGCTATTTGAACCACCCCCCTCACGCAGGAGGTTACGGTCCATCCGGACCAGAACCTCCCGCCACAAGAATAGTTTCTTTCCCTCTGACTGGTGAACACTTTACACCTGCCACTTGACAATGATTCAAACCAATAACCATTCATTGCACTGCACATTTTTTTGCACTATTCTGACCAACTCTAAATATTCTATTTTATTTTATTTGTAAATTCAAAATTTTATGCATGCTCTTTTTGATATATTATATTACTATTATACTATTATAAAAATGCATGCCCTTTTTTTGATTGAAATATATATGTTGTTTTATTATTGCTCAGTGTTTTATGTTGCACCTTAAGGCCGAGACAAGTTCCTATGTTTGTGAATTTTGTTCATTGACAATGGCAATAAACTCTTTCTGATTCTGATTCTAATTAATTGTTGTATGTTGCACCTTAAGGCCCAAGCAAGTTCCTAGCTTGTGAATTCTTTTAACTGGCAATGACCATAAACCCTTTTCTGATTCTGATAAATTTGTCAAAAATCTTACTTCACAAACAGATAATGTGTTGAAATCTGTCAGAATTTTTTTTTAAACAACTCTAAAAAACTAGCCCTACCAACTTCTCCAGATAACTTTCTGAATTCAAGTTTTATCTGGTGCTGCGCGTTTTATCTATGGTTTTATTCCTGATTGCTCGTGACCTCAGTGTTCTTTGAATGCTCTGTGGAGACCAGACAAGAGCCTTTTTAGATCCTCCTCAATAATTCATTAGAGGGGCTGAGAGAGACACCAGCAGACAGGCCTGTTCAGAATCCAGGCTACAGCTACGAAACTGCAGCTACGGGAGCCACAGGACAGGAGCACGCGACATCAGTCTACACCTCCTCACTGCATGTAGTCAACGCAGGGGGAAGTGAGTGGAATCACAGACAAGCCCATCCACCTCAGCCAGCGTCCGCACCAAAAAGGCATAGGCCCCTCCTACTGGGTTCAAAATGGCTCTGCAGTCCTGTGCAGTTTGGGTCAGATATTTGGTCTGATCATAAAAGTACTTAATAGTTTCGAGAGCTTTGCCAGCTCCGTGCCTTGCCCCTTTTAGTCAACTACTCGATGCACAGGATGTATCTTTAAGTCCACTGCAGCCTTAGAGATCATGTGATGTGACTGTGACGTGTCTTGTAAGCTGACTTACACAGGTCTTAAGGAGCTCAACAGTGACCGCCCACCGCTTGGTTCTGGTAATGATTTTTCCATAATTTTTTCCATAATTTTTCCCATAGCGATTCCAAAAACAAATGATATTAAACATTTTTGAAGCTTGCTCAGGGATAATCATCTATGTTGTAAGTAATGAACATAAGACCTAGGACTTCATTTAAAATCTGTTTCTGAAACTCTATAAACAACTATTTGTTGTGCTTTTTTGGACTGAAAACAACCGCGTCATGGAAATTAGTTACCACAGAGCTGCTTAGCCTCCATCATGCCTGTTAACTCTTAAAATTAGATTTTTTCTAAACCTCTATGGCAAAAATGAGAAATGTACTTCCGAAACAACTGCAAACTTTGAAGTGGGTGGGAAAATGGGACTATTGACCTTATTTCACCCTGCCCACTTTTCCCTCTTTTCGCCACTTCCATTGTAATCTCACTTCCGGTCCAGCGGGAATTCCATTGATTTAAATGGAGAACGAGGGAAAAGTCTCACCGCTAAAATATGCTCTAAAGTAGATGGCGCTGTCTTCCTGCCTCTACAGGTGAAGACAGCACCCAAAACCTGTCAATCAGCCGAACAAGATACGTCACGGAAACATCATGTGACACTCTGAAGAAGATGGAAAAGATGAGTGTCTTGCCCAAGGACACAGCGACACAGACCCACGAGTCACTGTCTGTTTCCATGTACACAAAAAAACGGATCCAGATCAGATTCTGGAGTTGTCAAACAGTTCCATCTGATATGAGTAATCTGATTTTGTTCTGATTGTTCGCAGGTTTTGACAAAAGAACTATGATGCAAACTAATGTGGCAAAGACACATATATCTGTCTCATATATTAAAAGCACAAACTGTAGAAATTTTGAGGATAGTCGGATATGGAATTTTAAAATTTGTTTTATTTTTTGAGCTGATACCAATTTCCGATATTTGGCTTGCTGCTCTGGCTGGTAATTGATATTTGCAAATACAAATATTATTATTTTTAGAAATCCATTAAAAAATAATTATAAATGTATTTGTTTAGGATACAGTATAAAATAATGATAATTGTGTAAGCATACGGACATATCTTTAGCTTTTCTTCTATTTCCCTTTTCACTCACTGTTCAAAAAGACAAATCTGACCTCATGGAAATGACACATGGGCATTTGAAAAATCATTGCCAAAGATAGACTGATACTGATATTGGATCAGATATATCGCCCATCCTTAATAGAAACATAGATTCCAAATTGTTACTGTGTTTCTGTCAAACTACCTCAACCAATCACTTCTCAATCCCTTTTCATTGATAGCTTCAACATTACTTTTTGTTCTGCTGGTGGTTCATTGCCAGAAATGTTGCATTGTGCATCTTTAAATTCAGTATAATATATCGGTGTAATCCCTCAGTATAATATATGTTCAGAAAAATGATAACCAAAATGTTGCCAACACAACATGAATAGAAGAATGTAAAGTGCATGAATATGGTTTGGCTCGATGAATACAGTGCTAGTGCAGCGATCAGAGCAGAATGTGAGGAGAGATAAGTGTAAGCGCCCGCCCTCCCTCCGCTATCGCCACAACAACCAACCAATTATTTACCTCGGACAAATCAATAGGCCTGTCCTCAAAGATGACTATCAGACCACTGTGGAGCAGATTCAGCTAAGAACCCACAGCACTTTATTCATTTCTGAAGGGTATTCTGTGTATTTAGTGTTGAAGATTGTTTTTTTGTAACACTGCATTTTTTGCGGTTGAATATTTTGAACAGATTTTGTTTCACATCTACTAGTGAAATGTAATTTAATAACGTTCAAGGAAATGTTTAAAATATCACTGAATCTTAATCTTTGCTTGAAATAAAATGTACACAGTGTGTATTGAGGTGGAGGCTTTAATAGATGCCTTTTTGGTTTTTTTGCCTTTTATTGCACCTCTGATGTAGAAAACTATACAAACGTCCAAAAATAACTATTGAAAAATAAATGAAAAATGATCAAATAACATTGTTTTTTATCTAAATAATAACTTTAGAGTGCCAGGGCTTAACTACAATAAAAGCATGATTTTTTGTTTTATTGTAGAAAGTGTAGAAAACCCTGTGTACTGTGAGTGAGTTTGCATCTCCACAAACCTGACTTGTACTTGGCCTGGAGGAGCCTCCTCCTGCTTGTTTCCATGGAAATGTTGCTCTTATGGCTATGAAATTCCTTATCTATCTGCAAGGGAAATGTTCTGAAGCATAGTTTTATTTGAACTTTCTATTTCCATGGAATCATTAAGAAGACTTTCCACCTCCAGAAAGTTAGTTTAGTTCAGGCTTTTTATTTTTTGGTTTTTATCTTTTTTATTTCGAAGTATCAAGTCAAACAAATGAAGAGAACATTTTGATTCAGGTGTCTCCCCCGCTGACATTTGGCACCTAAAGAAAACCATTATTACTTCATAACACTCATGGTATGTTGGGAGTGGGTGAAAGTAGAAACTTTACTCTCATTGTACTTTCAAACTTCTCATAGTTCAATAAAGCATATGTTTATACTTTATTTTCTTTTTTTCCTTATAATTTGATCTAAAAAATGTATACAATCAATACATGTTTTACATTAATGATTTTTAGAAGTCTCACAGTCAGTTAAATACACTATTCGTACATCAGAATCAGAATCAGAAAGGGTTTATTGCCATTGTAAACAACATATATTCAATCCAAGGGCATGTTTTAAGAAGCAATTTAAAATTGTATAGTATAAAACAAAAATAAAAATAGGCATTACTATGTATGGTGTAATCCCTCATTCGTCCAGGAGTGTTCCATTGTAGAAAAAGATTCAGTTGTAGTCATCTGGACTCTGTTTTAGAAAAAACGATACGTTTCGACTCTCATCCAAGAGTCATTCTCAATCTGTGAAACAAGTCTGAGAACTCCTGTTTATATCCTACTCTGTGAAAGCCCTGCCCACAGGGCGGGACCTCCCGATAATGGCCAATCAAAACTTAACTGGGATGGGCCTATTGTTCTTTTCTTCCCTGGCGTTTGGCTGCCTCTCCTTGAGTGCCTGTTTAGCATCAGAATGCCTCGTGCGTCTCCAGGAGGGAGATGGTGGGCTCCCACTTGAGGTCCTGGGTGATGGTGGTGCCCAGGAAGCGGAAGGAGTGTTGGGGGATGGGGGGAGTGATGGGGGAGTCTGTCATGATGAGGGAGGGCTGGGGGGCTGTGACTTTCCTGAAGTCCACGATCATCTCGACTGTCTTCTGGGCGTTGAACTCCGGGTTGTTACCCGCTGGACCAGGACACCAGGTGGAGTCGGGCACGTTGAGCTGGGAGAGCTTGTCCTGGAGCAGAGCAGGGAGGATGGTGTTGAATGCAGGGCTGAAGTCCACAAACAGGATCCTGGCGTAGGTTCCCGGGGAGTCCAGATGCTGCAGGATGAAGTGGAGTGCAAGGTTGATTGTGTCGTCTACAGACCTGTTGGCTCTGTAGGCGAACTGCAGGGGGTCCAGCAGGGAGGAGCAATTCAAAGCAATTCATGGTGTTACAATCAATGGGCTGGAGCATAAAATTGCCTGCTTGATGTTTGACCAAACCAGAAATTTCCATCCCCAATTTGATGCAATTGATGCACAAGTGGTCCAATGTCTAGATACAAACTAAAAGTACAAAAAACACAAATTCTCTCTTTTAGGGGCCTTACTGGCAGATGACAAATGGTTGAATAATTTGGATGATGAGGAGAATCCTTCGGTAAAATCTATGCTTACAACATGGAAGGAGCTAAATCAAAACATATAACCTAAACAGAGATGTTAAGATCTTAAACTGGTTGGCTTATGATCAAAGTTTTGCACCTAACAGCACAGATTTGAGATTGAATGTATGGATAACAAAAGGTATACTTACATTTTTTACCAGAATGTAAAGGAGAATCACATGAAAGCTTTGATATGTTGAAAGAATCCTTCGACGTGGAGAAGCAGGACTGTTATTGGTATTTACAAATAGCCGTTTTTAGAAACCAGGAAATTAAGCAAAGCATCATCCACCCTAACTTTTTGATTGAAATATTTGTTAAAGTTTATAAATCAGAGCTTTCATGGGTGCAAATATCTAAATTACATAAATGTACTGATGATTCAGGCAGCCACACTACTGATAAGATTAAAAGAGGGTCATTTTGATTTGACTGACAAAGAGTGGGAGAGTGTGTGTACTTCTCTGTGGAGGACCACAAAATCACATGTTTGGAGAGAATTCTGTAGGAAAAATGTGTCACGTTTTTCATAACACCATGTCAAAGTGCTCATTATTCACAGGGAAAAGCTAATTGTTGGAGAAACTGTGGCAGCCAGGAGGCAAACCACTATCACATGTTTGGGACTGTAATAATGCACTGCAGACTGTTTTAGACATTACCAGCCCTCTCAATTTTAGAACAATGTACTTGGGCCTCACAACTTCTAAATCTACTTTAGGATAAAAATAAACATACTATGTACACAGTTTTTACAGTAAAATGTTCAGTTGTAGTGCAGAAAGTGACTTGTTAAATTAGTTAAATTAGTTAAGGTGTTTATGAGTCCAACGGCAGAGGGAAAGAAACTGTTTTTGTGACGGGAGGTTCTGGTCCGGACCGTAGCCTCCTGCCTGAGGGGAGTGGCCTCCTGCCTTCATACTAATATATATATATATATATATATATATATATATTTTTTTTTTTATTTACACATACATACATACATATACATACATACATATCTGGGACTGGAATTGCGGCCCCCCTCGTAACAGTCCTACAGTCTTGTTCAGTTTTGTGTACATTTGTTAGGTGTCTAAACATTATTTCTATTGGACATTTATTTAAACTTTTTAGACACACTTTTAACAAAATAAAGGTTGAAATATGATGACTGAAGGCTTCTATGGAAGAATATTTATGAATAAAGTATATTATTAATGAAAATGTCTTTTTTGACATGTTTTGGTTATGAAAGGTCTTTTGGACTCCTTTGCGGTCTTGTAGGGTCCAAGAACCATTAACATTATCTAAAAACGACTCCCATTATTTTCAAACAACGACTAGTCATATTTAACCCATTAATCGTTTAAGCCCATCAAAACAATTTGGTAAATTTGGCCAAAAAGGACCTTCTTACACGTTCAGAGCTCACACAAATACAACCCTCATGTCAGCAGAAGGCAGTGCAGAGTAAACTCAGGTCTGAATGAACATGAGTCTGGAACACAGGTCAGTGACAGCCGCCTCAGGTCGAGAGAATATCCTCCGGCAAGGGGAGAGAATATGGACAGGCCCGGATCAATACGCCACAATTACGGCTAGGATTTGAACATCAGCTGGGCTCTCCTTTGGGGGGAAGTGTATATCCAAACATGTTTAAAGGCATCACAATCCTGACATTTGCCACTAAACTCCACAGTGGCAGGGATAGTGGCGGAGAATTCACAGAGAGAAACTGATAGTGTTGGCAGCAATTAAGAAACATTATCAGAGTTTAAGAGATTGCGGATTATTTGCGTGCTCCAGGATGTACAAATCATCGAGGGTAGAAGAAAACCAGAGCCTTTAACCAGATTTACAAAGCTCCAGATTGATGAGAGAAGTGGATTGATGCAACTAAACGGACTGTAGTGAATCAAGCCTTCCATTAAATGATATCATATAAAATAGCAGATTTGGCGCAACTCTTCAAATGTCATCTGTATGTTATGTGAATGAGTGCTGTATGTTATGTGAATGAGTGCTGTATGTTATGTGAATGAGTGCTGTTGTGTTATGTGAATGAGTGCTGTATGTTATGTGAATGATGATGTATGTTATGTGAATGAGTGCTGTATGTTATGTGAATGAGTGATGTATGTTATGTGAATGAGTGCTGTATGTTATGTGAATGAGTGATGTATGTTATGTGAATGAGTGCTGTATGTTATGTGAATGAGTGATGTATGTTATGAATGAGTGCTGTATGTTATGTGAATGAGTGCTGTATGTTATGTGAATGAGTGCTGATGATGTATGTTATGTGAATGAGTGATTTATGTTTAGTTGAAGATGCTGTAGTGTTGATTGAATGAGTGCTGTATGTTATGTGAATGAGTGCTGTATGTTATGTGAATGAGTGATGTATGTTATGTGAATGAGTGCTGTATGTTATGTGAATGAGTGCTGTATGTTATGTGAATGAATGAAGTGTTCCCTCTGGCCTCAGAAGTGTGGCGGTGCTGATAGTGACAGGCCTGTTCTACTCCTCCTCGCTCCTTTGAATGGAGCTACTCCAGCCACTTAACAGACACGTATTCTGCATAATTTTTTATTGTTATTGGCCTTTCAGCATACTCTTGAACCTTTGATTTTGCACATCATGTTTTAGAACTTGAAGTAATGTATACAGATTACCTACTGTATATACTTGATATTTACAAAAGATAGCCCCAACATGCTCATGTAAGCATGCAGTTTTAAGGAATATCGTTTGAGGCTTAAAAACAGCACAAATCTATGATATTTGATGTTTTTCTGTGGCTCAGAGGGGAGAGGATTTACTGAACAGGGTTAATGAATCGAGAGTGAACGAAGCTAAATACATAGGTATGCTTTTGATAAGAGAACAATGTTAGAAAATGGTTAAAAAGTATATTTTGCACAATATGTGTCCTTTGAATAAACTCTACAACAACTGTTTTGATGATGTTGTGGGCCGCTCTAAACTCCTCAGAGGCAGGGTCAATCCTGAGATCCGTACTGAACGTGAGATCAATGTTGAAGTGCATATGACAGGTTAGATTGCACAATTCACTAAATGTAGTGAACATGATTATATTTGGGATTTTACATAACATTTTGCCTAGTTGTCTCTAGTTTGATTTGAATTTTGGTGATGTTTATAAATGCACATACGTTCCTGGTTGGACATAGTTAACGGTTTCTCAATACTCAAGAATGCAAGTACGTGCTTGTGTTTGAGGCAAGTCATTTTTCGCTGAGAACACGATAAGTGCAGACTTGGGAAGAACGAAAGAACGCAGCCCGAGTACGGAGAATTGGAACAGGCGTGCTTGATGCTAATGAGTGGTTAGCAAGCTAGCCACGGCTCAGCTCATGAGCTCGTCCGTGTGCAGTATATTATGCTCCGTTTGAGGATTATGATACAAATACACCCCAAATTAGCATTATTAAAATCTAATAGTTTATTTTAGGGGTGCACCGATTTATCGGCACAGTATCTGTATCTGCCGCATAATCATTTCATTGAGTAATATCGGTTAGGGTTAGCCAAAAGCCCCGATATCAGTCCGCATATTCTAACAGAATATATTCTAACTGAATCCAGTCTTCTTAGTCAAAAGACCGACAAATGGCAAAGTTACAGAATATTAAGAGCTCAAGAAAGGTTTTAGATGAAACTTATTAACTATAAGCGCGACGAATTTCCTCCTAAACGATCAGTTCAGACATGTTTACTCCAAATAACTTTAGCGTGAGAGGTTTAGAGAAGGAAAAGAGACTGAGAGGCAGAGAGAGCGTGTGATCAGACTCAGAGTCTGAGGAGAGAGTGAGGAGGAGCTGCTGTAACAGCGACAGCAACACCATGATGACACAGACTGGAGAGGTTTTGAGACACTTTAGTCTGAGAAATAATCTAAATAAAACGGGAATTTCACAGAGTGGAATAGTGTGATGGCTCATTTTAATCATATATTATAGCCTACAGCCCATTTATATCTAAACACAGAGCTAAATAAAACTTTTATTTTTCAAATTGTTTTTCCCAAATAAAGGGTATACTGTGTTCTCAACACTTTTAAAATAGATTTGATCCTTATTTTGAAATACAGAAATCTTTCCTTGTTTAAAAAAAACAAAACAAAAAAACCAAGTGTTCAAAATTACCATAAAAAGTAACGAAAATATCAGCTTAATATTGGTTATCGGCCAAGCGTTTCCAATAACAACGGTATCGGCACCACTAGTTTATCTGCATGTTTGTTTTCAAAATGCCTAACTATAGCTGTGACAGACAGCATCCACAAAAACCTTTGACCATTATTTGGTTTGGGGCTCACCTTCACAGTCCAGGTTGAGGCGCAGACAATACTCTTCAGCCAAATATAGGATTGTGTATTAAAACAAGCCTAAATGAAATAGGATGGGAAACGATTATGAATTCTCAATAAAATACAGAGCATTATGACTTATTTTGTGATAGGCTATTAGTTCATTGTTAGTATAAAATAGTTAATACATTGATTAGTTAATTACCTATAATTGGCATATATACTCAGTTCATAAACAAATTTCATAGATAAGATGAGCAATATATATGATACGAATAATTCTAATTCTTAGTCAACATTCCCTTTTAAGAAAAAAAGACATTTGAAATGTTCCAAACCTAAAATGCAATGTTAAGTAATTAGAACAAACCTTTACAACTGAAGAACGTGCAACTGCTTAATCAAAAATGTAGGTGGAGCTGAGCAGGAGTGTGCTGAGAGTGAGCTGAGAGGCTTCAGTCTGTAGTTGTTACGCTCTGGTCTGAAGTCCCTCAGACTCACTGAGGCAGATGCTGCATCTCTGTGATCTCAGAGATACTTACATATTGTACGTAATCATCAGATTGTGAAACACACGTGCACACGTGCTAACCCTAACTTTACTTTGATTGTCTGTGTGAATTCATTGCGAAAATGTGGAACAGCTCTTGTTGACAGGACAATTAGGTGAGGAAAAGTGTTGTTGTTTTTGTCAAATTGCTGATGAATGATAAAACAGATATTTTCCACATTCCATTCCAGAACTCCATCCAAACATGTGAACCTTTGGTCCTCCATTGTGATGTGCATACGCCTTACCACTCCAAAATGACCACTTCTTCCCATTTCATTGTAATATAATTAGTAGATTGGCTGTCCAAGCCATTAATGCATTTATATGCCGGGGAACACAAGTGTGCCTTGAGGTATTGCCAGATGTGCCTCAAAAAATTGTCAATTGTTAACGGATTCACACATTGTGCAGTGTCCTGAGCCAACTTCTAATCCAAAAAAGAAAGCAAAACAGTAACTGCCAAATTTAGAGGCATAAACTACATTTCCCCCCCTACAAGGTCTGATTTGGTATTATTTTTTGTAGGTAGTTTGCGGCAGAATCTTTTCAACCAAGAACATGTGCCATAACTAAAATAAAGTTGAAAAACACTGCTTTAGATAGTTAGGCAAGAGGAGAACCTTCCAGAAGAACAACCATCTCTGCAGCACGCCACCAATCATGGTATGGTAGAGTGGCCAGATGGAAGCCACTCAGTGAAAGACACATGACAGCCTGCCTGGAGTTAGCACCTGAAGGTACCTGAAGGACTCTCAGACCATGGGAAACAAAATGCTCTGGTCTGATAAAACAAAGATTGAACTCTTTGGCTTGAATAGCAAGTATCATATCTGGAAACCAGACACCGCTCATCACCGGCCAGTACCATCTCTACAGCGAAGCATGGTGGTGGCAGCATCATACAGTGGGGATGTTTTTTAGTGGCAGTTTTACAACACAGCACTACGGACTTGTGGAGCCGTGCGCACTGTGAAGCCATTGCTCCAGACCCTGTACCGTGAGCCAGGGGGCGTTGAGAACGGGTTCTGTAGAATTCGGGATCAGGGACTAAACCCATAAACTTGGTGTATTGGACTAACTTATAAACATTTGGGGACCGTGTGCAGTTAGAGGATGCTCTTAGTCCTCTGGGGAGCATGGAACTTCCTTTGTGTTTTTTCCCTTGTGCAAATTTAAACTGCCTCATAGTTGGGATATACAAACTGCACCATCATCTCCTCTTGGCTTTCCTCAGCTGCCGCAGGAAGTACATCCTCTGTGGGGCCTGATGAGGGAGCTGCTGGTGGGCTCCCATTTGAGGTCCGAGGTGATGGTGGTGCAGAGGAAGTGGAAGGAGTCCATGGGGACCCCCCCCATCCTTGGTGATGGGGGAGTCTGTCATGGTGAGGGGGGGCTGAGGGGGGGCTGAGGGGCTGTGACTTTACTGAAGTCCACGATCATCTCCACTGTCTTCTGGGCATTGAACTGCGGGTTGTTACCGCTGCACCAGGACACCAGCCGGTCCACCTCTCTCCTGTAGACTCATCCCCGATGAGGGTGATATCGTCCACAAACTTGATCAGTTTTACGGAGTTGTGGCTGGAGGTGTGGCAGTCTGAGAAGAGCAGGGGAGAAAGTACACAGCCCTGTGGAGCACCTGTGCTGATACCTGTGCTGCTGAGTGCAAGTGTCTGAAACATTCTTCCCCACTGCCTCCGATCCATCAGGAAGTCAGTGATCCACCTGCAGGTGGAGTCGGACACGTTGAGCTGGGAGAGCTTGTCCTGAAGCAGAGCAGGGAGGATGGTGTTGAAAGCAGAGCTGAAGTCCACAAACAGGATCCTGGCATAGGTTCCTGGGGAGTCTAGAATGCTGCAGGATGAAGTGGAGTGCCAGGTTGATGGCGTCGTCTACAGACCTGTTGGCTCTGTAGTCGAACTGCAGGGGGTCCAGCAGGGAGGAGGTGAGGGACTTGAGGTGGGGCAAGACCAGGCGTTTAAATTAAAGCCCCCCCTCCCACATAGAGCACAATTTGCTGATGTAATTGATTTGACGTGGCCGTTAGAGTTCAAGACAATTATTTGATTTGTAGGTTTTAGAGCGAGACTCTGGAGGTGACTGCTAACACTTTATCTTTGTTTCTGTGCGCCATTTGAGGTGATTTGAGTCTGAGTTCAGATGGAGAAAGTGATTACACATGGGTTTCAAATGCACTATGTATATTTATTTGAAAAATGCCTTCAAATTACATTTTAAAAAATCTTTTCTTTTTTTTTAAAAATTGTTCGTCTGTCAGGCTTTATAGTGGTTGATACCTGGCTTGGACCTGATTTAATTCTGCCTTGGTAGATACTCTGGTTTTGACCTCATTTGGACTTGGTTCAGTCTGGACACTAAAGATAAAAGCATCCAGACAGTCTAAAGTGGCCGATTTACAATCCTCAAAGTAAACTCCCATGGAGGGAGCATGGGGAAGATGGCCACAGACACTAGCATGAGTGGCGTGTGCTCAGGGCTGGGATGGTGTCAATAAAAGCAATATAAAGCGGAGGTGGACATGAGCCTTATCGTGGTATATTTTTTTATATGTTTCATTTTGACAATTTTCCTTTTTTTAATACTTTTTAAGGCTTTTTTGGCATGTATGCTTTATTAGATAGGACCGTGTAGGGAAGCACAATTTGTGGGCGACTGTGCTATTCACTGGATTACCAAGCAGCACTTCTTTGATTATTATCATAATGTAAGGTGTTTGAAAAGCGCTACACAAGTTGGAAGTATAGAACCAACCTCTTTAGTTGTCTTCATGAGTCACATGGAGATGAACACTGGTATAGCTGAGTGAAACACCACACCTGCATGAGAGAGAGACATGAGAGGCTCTTCAGTGCATTGCGTCACCTGCGACACAGCCTCCTCTATGCACCCGATGACAAGTGTCTTTATGAGGATGAGTGATGCGTGCCAGGAGACGCCTCCTCAAACTGCCGAGCGGCTCTGAGTCACATCAGTCTTCATTTAAAACACCACTCACTCATACCCGCAGGAATCCAGCGCTGACTTAGGATCTGACAGGACGCCTACACACACGGAGGAGGGAAACATGTACCTGAGCAAGGGGAGTAGTACTAAATATTCAAGTACAAGTAAAGAAAGTACACATTCATACATGCCTAAAAGTGTTTAGAATAGCGATATCATTACTAGGATCATTTTAATGAGGCAGCGAAAAAACAAACAACTAAACTTTATTTATTCATCAGGGACCATGTACAAGTTCATTCAAAAGAAAATTAAATGAGCTTTTGACCTTGTTACAATCGTGTTTCCTACTCATTAGTTTACTCAGAGTTGCATTTTGATTGATTCCTGCACGTTTGGGTAATCCTGTATTGTACTGTACTCTACTGAGTTCTCAGAAAATGTCTGTTTTCCCCTGCCGCCTATCTCTGCCCACCACTCTGTACTTTAGTGAGTGATACATGTCGATGTTGAGTTCTAAAATGTCACATAAGAACTTTTTTACTGAGGAATGTCAATATGAAGAGGCGGCTTGATTTCCGGTTATAACGTCAGGCTAGAGACACGCACGTGCTCCACTAATGCCACTACCGCATAAAAATCACTGTTTCACCCTCATAATCCTAAGAAAAGAGGAGCAAGAGATGGATAAACAGGGAAATCACAGAACAGGTAACACTACGGGAGCCTCAGTGGAAAACACAGGGTCTCACAAGCTAACAAGGCTAAAAAGGCAAACATGACAAACAGGCCCAGCGTTCCCGACAACCCGGACCCTGTTGCTAAGCCGAACGCCGTCCCCGGTGTGGAGTCTCCAGGCCGTCCGTATCGGAAAGAGAAGAGGACATAACTTTACAACAGGTTTCCCTTATGTTGCGTGAAATCCAGCGTGACATGGCGTCATTGAGAGCTGAGGTGAGAGCGGAGAACAACAATACCAGGCTTGACCAAATGGAAGAGACAACTGAGGCATGGCTTTTCGTTCCCAGCGACTTCTGAAGGTAAAAAAAACACGCTCAAACACGCTCAAACATGCTCAATACACCAGCAGAAGCAGAAGTGCTCCTCACGAAGTGAACAAGAAATGGAATCAACCATGTTATATGGTATATGAATTCAGGTAATGTCACATAATACATTTCTGTTGTTTTACTATTCATCATACAGAGGTGTACACAGGAGGGGAGTTGCAATATTGATTTAGAACCAAATCACTTTTGAACAAAGTTTTGAATGTAACGACAAATATGGCAGATATGTACAGGTTAAAGCAACTATTAATGGAATGGTTTTGCATGTTTATGCTCCACCGGGGACTGATATCACCTTCTATACTAATATTATGGACCTGATTGCAAACTACTTTGAGGGAACCCTAAACTCTGGCGGCAATTGGAGTCTTCTTGTACTATCCAACTCAAGGGGCACTGGAGGAACAATACATAACAAATTCCATTAATTAATGAAAAATATTAGAACTGACATCTGGAGGGAAATGAATCCTAATGCACGCCAGTATACCAATTTTTCGAATACACATACAATCTACTCCAGAAATGTAGTTGATGATGTAATCCACATGTGTCAAACTCAAGGCCCGCGGGCCAGATGTGGCCCGCCAGACGTTTTCATCTGGCCCGCTGAACATTTCTAGTTTATAATTATTCATTTCCAATAGATATATCGCGTTTTTATCGCTAGAACTACAATTCCCACAATCCTTTGCAGCCGCGGCCCTCCCCCGCGCTGCTCCCCCGCGGCCCCTCCCCCGCGCTGTGTGCTGCCAGCTCAAGTGCCGAGGGACAGCAACCAGCGACACTCATCGCAGCAGGTTTAAAATCGAACACACCGCAGCAATGACCTGTAGCGCCCAGCGACAGCTTCACACATGGTGCCCCAGGGCAGATCGTGGGAAACACGAGGAATAAAGAAAAGAGGCGGTTTTGAGGACGTTAGAGCTGTGCTAAAAGCGGCGCTAATGTGAAGCTAACAACAAGAAAACAAACTTCTTTGCTGACAACTCTGTGAGGAAAACATCCAAACCAGTGCAAAACCTGGCAGATCCATGAGCCACAGATAAAAACACAGGTCAGAGTGTAATAAAGTCTGAACATGACAGAGTGAAGCTGCTTTGAGCTCTCATTTGATTCACCACATGAATCATTTGTCACTAAAATAAGCTTAAACTGTAAAAATAGTGAGCTCATATTGAGTTAGTGCAGCAATATTAACATGTCTGTGATACAAACATTTAATATCAGAATCATATCACAAGTCCATGTTCCTGTTCCTGTTGCTGCTGCATGAATATGGACTCCAGTCTTTCACCTGCTGCAGATTTGTGCCCACAGTGTCCACATGTAACTATTACTAGGCTATATAACATTTGTTATATTTTTTATTGTTTTATTTTTTACATTATGTTTGGCCCGCGACCCAGCCTGAGCGTCGAAAAGCGACCCCTGGCCCAAAATGAGTTTGACACCCCTGATGTAATCGTTGACTGAGGTTAGGGAGCAGGACCACGCCTCAAGCCTCCACTCTTTAACCACACCTCTAATTACCCAGAAGCCCTAGTTATACAGGCCTATTCCTGTATCTCTTGTTGCCTCTGCTCTCTTGACAGAGAGACAATCAGTCAGCGAGCGCATTCGTTTGAACAAGAATCATGAGCCGTTTTCTGTTAGATTCTGACCTGTTCCCAGTCTGAACTTTCAGTTGGTTGTATCTCCAGTAGTCACGTTCCCCAGAGGATTCGCCAATGCACGTCCCCTCTCCGCCACGCACACACACTGTAGAAGGGATTCCATAGCCACCGAACACCACAATCTCAGGACGCTATAATGATAAATATTCACTTGTCGTCAGCCTCCGCACTTCCTGGTTCCCTGTACAGAGCGTGCGCAGCTGATGACGTCATTATCGTTCCACGGCCCCTCTGCCCGACCTCTCAGCTCCCCCTGGTGGCTAGAGCCAGGTTGTATAACCCCCGTGCCTGCTGCCTCTGTTCTCAATCTTACTCATCTCATAATTTCTCCATTTCCCCCCCTTTGCAGTGCACTCAACCCCCACGGACATGCATCCCTTCATGCCTTCATCCCTCTAGACTACACTTACTGCTACAGCTACAGCTGAAATCCAAGTTACCTAACATAACCGTTGTTGTGAGAGTAAGCATGTAGCCTTTGCTATTAGCACATATGACATAGAACAGGCTCTAACAACAGGGCCTTCGAGGATCCTCCTTCCCCCCTACCCAAACACCCAATGCTCTTTATCATTGGCCTCTCAGATTCTGGCTTAAGCTATTTCATCTATTCTCTCACTCTGCTCATGCTTACTTATACTACACTATTCAGACAGTTGCTAATCAAGCTGTTCTGCTACGTGAAGTCTCAGCTTCCTTTTCTGCCAACTTACGCTACGTTCACACCTCGTAGGCTCAGTCATGCTTTCACTACATCACGGTCATGTAACATCCTGCCATTTGATGTCACTGCATGCTAGCCACAGGCATCTTTTAAATATTCTATTTCACCCTTTTTCTGCTATTCCGGACGTTTCTCATCTCCACATTCGCATACTGGCTTGATGCCACCTTCAGTCACACTTGTATCCAGCTCCTGCTTTTATGCTACCTCATCTTACCATGTTCACCTTGCCTTCTCACACATGCTCACATCGCTTTCGGGCTCCTGCCGAATTCCATGCCAGCGCTGCTCATTTTCTCTCATTCACCCCTCATCCCATTCATCATTACCATTACGCCGACTCATGCTAAGCCTTGCTCGCTCCAATCAACACTAGAAGTACTTAGTCTTCTCTACCAGGCATTCAGATCATCCTACAGGGCAAGCCCTTCTTCATTTCAGACCAAGAATCTCCTTCTCGTCTCTATAATGAGTAACTTTAATGCACCTCAAGTCAACACACAGAAGTAGCAGACTCTCGCATTTTTATATTTTCATGCGACTATCGAACTCCTCAGTAGAACGATTCTTTCTCTCATTCCAAGGTTTCAAGGGAGGAAAGCTTGTTCTGTCTAGTCTAACAGGTTCTCTGTTCGAATTATACCCTACTATCGTTCCAGACGTTCTTTTGGGGGTTCGATTCGTCAGAAGGCACTCATTCGACATCACCTCTTTTGTAGATTTAGTAAGGGATATTCTTTACACCGTACCTCATAATTCTCAAGACTCGTAGTCTACTCTGTTCCATCAATCCGTCATCCGCATTGCTTGTACTCGAGTCACTATAATCAGCCAACTTCTACTCTCAATTTGCTGTCCCAAAATCCGATGCTCAGCACCGAACTTCGACGATCGTCTTAATTCCTCTTCTTCGATCTTCAAGAACCATCTAAATCAGACTACCCTCTCATCTCTTTCGTTCCACTCATTCCAATCTCATTCAGGCTGCTTTCAGATTGAGGGGGAGAAGAGCAAGGAAAGCACGTGGGTCCCGTTGCCTATGGAGTAGAGGACGGTGTGTGTATGAGTGTGAGTGTGTGTAGACGCCCCAGAGGTAGGGGTCCGCGGAAGAGGCGCGTACTGAGATTGTGGTGTTCGGTGGCTATGGAATCACGCCAACAGTGTGTGTGCGTGGCGGAGAGGGGACCTGCATTGGCGAATCCTCTGGGGAACGTGACTACTGGAGATACAACCAACTGAAAGTTCAGACTGGGAACAGGTCAGAATCTAACAGAAAACGGCTCATGATTCTTGTTCAAACTAATGCGCTCACTGACTGATCAAGAGCATGTTTTAACACAAAGTAGGTGCGCCAGGCTCTTCCTGGACTTTGTAGCGGCCTTCGTGCTGACTGACAATCTGACATGTGTTCTAACCCTCTCCTCAGGCACCTGCTATGCAGCCGCGCTTGGACAACGGCACAATGGGCTATTGTTTCAAGCAGAATTCTTTACATGTTCACATGTAATTGTGTCAGAGTAGCGCCCTGTCTCACATCCTCAGAAGACTGTTCCAAATTTTAGATGCATAAAACTGAAACGCAGATTCCCCATGTTTAGTCCTGACTCTGGGCACCAGCAGGAGGCCGTTCCCTGAGGTCCTCAGAGTCCGAGATGGTTCATATGGCACTAACATGTCTGAGATGTACTTTGGTGCTAGGCCATGAGAGACTTGTACATAAGCAGAGCTGCTTTGAAGTATATTCTCTGAGCCTGAAGCCAGTTCAGAGACCTGTGCACAGGACTAATGTGATCGTACTTCCTGGTTCTAGTCAGGACCCGAGAAGCGGCATTCTGGATGTACTGCACAGCTCGTTTGGAGAAGCCAGGGAACAGGCCCTCCCATTATGTAAAATATCAGAATGTTCAGAAGGGTTTGTGTGAACCAGAAATGAGTGGGGACCACAGCAAATGGTCATAATAAACTGTAAATGGTCACATTTGTATAGCACTTTTCTACTCTCAAGGCACTCAAAGGTAAAACCCATCCATTCACAAATTCATTCATACACCAGTGTACGCAGTAATCACTATTTGGAGTTGTCCTCATCCAAATGATGGAAGACTTTATGATGTTTATCAACTGTGCACCACACCACAGTCACTTGTTTTCATCTGTTTAGGTCTTTCTTTGTTAAAATCGTCTGCTATAGCACAGATCAAAAGCCTCACATGCGTGCATATTGTTCCAATGCGATGATCACTGGAGACAAAGGAGAAGCCCTGAGACTGCACTGTGCTAGTTCTGCTCCATGAACGCTACTATATTTATCAGACCTTGGAGTCTGGGAATACATTCATTTGAAGTGTTCTGCAAGTTATGAATCCAAATATGAAATTTTCATAATGCAAACACAAATGCAGACACTAGACTCTCGTGTGCTAGAAGAGCTGACAGCAGAGCTTTTTTTTAACACCATAGAGAACACCAGAGCTGTTTTATTGCACAAGGAGAGTCCAAGGACAAGACCTTGGAAATGGACACCAGTTTCATTGTTAGGTTGTTTATCAGTTTGAACATATCTTTGTCTGTAAAGTCCTCTATGTAGGCTTTTATAATTGGGTTGTACAAATAAACTTGAACAGAATTGAATTAGGATTGAAAATTTATCTCTTACAGTAAATATAGATTAAACATTCAAATAATTTTTGTTAAGGCCAACAAGATTCAATGCTGTATAGGAAACTTGTCAGGAGTAGGATGTGGCGTTAATGCAGCAGCAGCAGACACTATTCCAGATCCAAGCTTGAATTATGGCCAGAATACCTACCTGGATGCTCTCTTCCTAACTAGACCCTTCTGAAGATCTTGTGAATCCTTGTGAGAAGGACTAAGTTGGATCCTTTTCCAAACTAACTTGTTCAATTAATCTTAGAAAATGTATTCTTTATGAGTTGATGCATTATCAAAGATGCAATTTTATACAGGAGCAGGCGTGATGTCAAATGGTTCAATCTACACAATCCATCAGTGTGACCCAACACGCGGGATTTGTTTTTGTCTTGGAATGCAGTTGCTCATCTTCAGATCTCCACGGCGTCCCCGACCTGCAGAGCCTACAGCTCTCCGCTGATGTACACAAGCACGGAGCGGTGCCGTGGAAAAAAACAAAGACGCTGTGTTGGTTCAGAGCTCCGTAACCAAATAACACACGTGTGTGAAAGCTAAAACTAATGAAATGGGAAAAATATTTCACTAAACTACAACAGAACACCAGCAGTTTACATCTGTTGCCATCAGAGCCAGATACATCTGTAAGAGTCAATAAAAGGCCTTGAGCCAGTAAACCTGTTGATTAGTCATGTACTGTACATTTTAGGGGTGCACTGATATATTGGCCCAGTATCGTATCGGCCCATATTCACGTCATTAAGTACTATTCTAACAGATTATTCAGATCCATTACATGACTAGTTTTCCACCTAAACAATCAGTTAAGACATGTTTACTCCAGATAACTTTAGTGTGAGAGGTTTAAAGAAGGAGGAGAGACTGAGTGTGTGATCAGACAGTCTGAGGAGGAGAGACTGTGCGTGATCAGACAGTCTGAGGAGGAGAGACTGTGCGTGATCATACAGTCTGAGGAGGAGAGACTGTTGCTGCTGCTGTTACAGGAGGGGGTGGAGCTACACGATGATTACACACGGATTGGAGAGGTTCAGAAAGACACTTTAGTCCTGAGAAATCATCTAAATAAAACAGGACATTTGCAGAATGGAAAAGTGTGAAGGCTAAGGACACAGGACGCTGGGACATTTCCAAGTCCCTATGAACATTGTTTTTTTGTTTTACACTGTAGCCCCTCGAGGCAACGACTGTTGTGATTTTGGGCATTACAAAAATAAATTGAATTGAAATTGAATTCAAGTTTACTCTAATATTAATCATATTATAGCCTTTAGCCTGCCTATATCTCGGCAAGGCAAGTTTATTTGTAGAGCACAATCCGTACACGAGACAATTCAACAATTCAAGACAAAGTGCTTCACACAACAGGGAAAAAATGCATTAGAACAACAAAGACAAGAAAGAAATCATAAAACAGTTTAAGACATAAAAGAGAAGAGGTCAAAGAAAAGCATTTCAGTCATATGCACAGCTAAACAAAACAGTTTTTAGCTTAGATTTAAACAATGCCAGAGTAGAACCTGTCTCACATCCTCAGGAAGACTGTTCCAGATTTTAGCTGCATAAAACTGAAACGCAGATTCCCCATGTTTAGTCCTGACTCTGGCACCAGCAGGAGGCCGGTCCCTGAGGTCCTCAGAGTCCGAGATGGTTCATATGGCACTAACATGTCCGAGATGTACTTTGGTGCTAGGCCATGGAGAGACTTGTATACAAGCAGAGCTGTATACAAGCAGAGCTGCTTTAAAGTCTATTCTCTGAGCCACAGGGAGCCAGTGCAGACTTGAGAAACAAGGAGCTACATATGCTCAATCAAACTTTTTCTGTTTTTTTCTCCCAAAGAAAGGTATAATATGTTCTAACTGGTTCTTCACATTATAAAATAGATTTGATCCTTATTTTTCAATTTAAAAAAAAAAAGTGTATAGCTATACTTCTTTGATAAAAAAATAAAATACAATTTCCATATTGGTGCACCACCAGAATTAGAGGTGATATGTTAGTTTTGGTTAGGTCTCCTCTCCTAAAACAATCCCAGAGCTCGGCGTGTTGTGAGCATGTGCACTGTGCAGCTAGTGACGGAGTCTTGTCCTCAAAGAGAAATAAACTTTCAGATGCACGTTTTGAAAAACTTCTTCTCCTTCTTTATAACCACTTTTATGTATCTGAGGAGTAAATGTAGGGTAACAGCGATGTGCTGAGTGTGATTTATAAACTACAGAGCTAAAACAAGCACGTTCTGCTGTTGAGCGTTGGAGCTCTTGCTAATCCAATAATTTTGTTTTAGCGATGTCTTTCATTGCTTGAGGACAGGCCGACACATGCTTATTGTATGGCATTGTATTGTGGTCAGCTGTCAACATAAAAGAGAAATAAAGCTCAGTCAAACACATTTACTTTGCTTGTTTATTTGATATTCTAATGATTATGTTGTAGCTGAACACATGTTCCTGTTCCTGCTGCTGCATAAATATGGACTCAGTCTTTCACCTGCTGCAGATTTGTGCAACAGTGTCCACAAAGAACTATTACCAGGCTATATTTTGTATTGTTTTATTTTTTGCATTATGTTCAGCCTGAAATTCGGCCCGTGGCCCAAAATGAGTTTGACACCCCTGCAAGTCTAGCCTGAGCCACATCTCATAGCACCACAAACTTTAAATTACAGAATGATTAAAAAGTACAATTCAGTTAAGTTTTATTTTATAAGAAAACATGAGTTATGTTTGGGTGACATCAGCAGACCTCTCCCGGTATGGGACCATTCACCATAACCACAACAGCTTCAAAGTGAACTAGTCTGAGCACCAAAGCCAGTGGAAAAGCGCCTTGGCTGTACCCTTCTTCACATTCAAGCTGTGATCAGGATCAAGTGCACATAAACGGACCTGTTCCAGATCTTTCCCTATTTTACACAAGATTGTATTATAACAATACATTGAACAAGAACAACTTTATGATCGAGACATTCACAATCGAGACATTCACAAGAAAAATGTACTGGAATTCACAAATATTTAAACTTTATTGATAGAAAGAACTTTATTAGTAATGGATTGTTTTATTTGCTGGGGTCAATTTTAAGCATACTTAGAGTAGCAAGCATGTCAAATGTAGAAATGACCATTGACATCTGCACTGTGAGGAACTTTGCCATGGACGGATGAATGTCATCCTACTGTAATACTACACAAAGGCCTGTTGTCGCCGCTTCATCATTTCACTGCTCTGACATTTCCACAGAAGCTGGTGCCGTTAGATGAACATCCATAAAGACTTTAGCACCGCGCTGTCGCCTGTTCCCATGCATTATTCAAGCCGTGCATTATCATACATACAGTATTTATGAACAGGGTTGAGCACAATAGCCCGGCCAAACTCTTTTCTTGTTTCATACAAACAAATAAACAACACGGTTCCCTCATCAAAAACATACCTGGAATTGTATTAAGATTCTTCCATGCTTGTTTGAGGAATCCTGTTTAGAAAGTCCCTCCGAGCATTGAAACCAGTTTTGAGTCTTTAAATCATCTCCAGATTCTTTCTGCCCCAAATCATGATCATTACAACTGCCTGCCCGCATTAGCATGTTGAAGGAGAGCTAGCATTTGTTTATCTCAATGTAATTCCCTCTGCATACAGTAGATGGAGCCCAAAGTCACCTCTAGGTGTGTGTTTTTTTATAGTTCTACTAACCAATGCAAAGGTTCAAGAGCATTTTTAATGGTCAATAAAGAATACAAACAATGCATCATTTGTCTTTGAAGATTAACATGACTTTGGTTGTCCCAGTATAGGATCATTTGTTTAATTAAGTTTTTCTTTAATTTCCATGATTTTTGTGAGTATTGGATGCATTTTTTGTTATACCCTGCTAATTACTACTGATTTTGTATAATATGGGAACAAACAATTCATTTCCAATCCCAATGCAGCTTACTGTAACCATTACTGTATTCTGGGTCAGATACAGTTACATAGTGCACTTTTAATCATGCGTTATGACTGAGGCTTGTCACAGTTGTGTTTAACCTGTTGTTCACATGCTGCTGATCACTTAAGTCTAAATCCTGTGTCAGTGTTTCTCAGCCTCTGCTTCCTCTCTGTGCTCTCCAGTGCCCCCTGCCTGTGAGCTGCACTGGACACTGGACTGAGCGGACAGAAAAACTAAAGTGTCAAACTTTTTTCCTGACCTCATGTTTTATGTGGCTTCTAAAATTCCACAGAAATGTAGAGGGAAATGAGCAGCTTCTATCGCACACCATAATCCCAACGCAACAAACGCACGCCGGTGCGCCATTCGCTGCACAGATGAACGAAACAGCCAAACAAATGCAAGGGAGGAGCAGATAAACCAACGAGAGCTGCGCATACGGCAAATCACAGTGCTTCAGCCCGCGGTGTGTGTGAGAGGGCAACAGGGGGGATAGCGTCCCCCTTCAAATCCACTACTGCAGACAACATTTAAACTATGCATCAGGATGTGCTTAAATGTGCCTGTAAATATCTTGGTTGTCCAGTCACACAAAACGTGAATGGAAGAAATGTCTCTTTCTACTCGTGTTTAGAAGATCGCACTGGACGTTTCTGTCTGTTTTTTAGGTATTTTTTCTTTGTTTTGCTTATAGAACATTGGTCTATTGGTATAGACCACACTTCCACTGGTCACCTCGACCACAATTTTCTCAAATATTAGAAAAACTGTTTACAATTAGACTTAACATTTTTATCAGTAAGTATGACCTATTAAATGAGCACCAGTTTGGATTTAAGAGCAATTGTGGGGTGTCTTTGTTGATCTGAGTAAGGGGTTTGATAATATTGATCATGACCATTTGAATACTATGGCCTTCGAGGGAAAACAAATCAATGGCTGCAGAATTATTTTTGATAATAGAGTTAACACTTGATCATGTAGATTCCTGGCTTATTAAAGTCACATGCAAAGTTTCACAAGACCAAAATTATTCACACTCTGTATGAATTTTATTTTTTCCGTAGCAACACTGCTGAAATGTATTGTGTTTGCGGACGATACCATTTTTTTTTGTACAGGTAAAGACTTTTTATTTTCCTTGACTATAATGAATTATCCCTAAATGCTAAAAAGGCTAGTAGAATTGTAAATAGACTAGGGTTTTGTGAACCAACACATCATTTGTTTATTCAGATCCTTTAGTTTTCAATCTTTAAAACTAAAGGATATTGTACATATTAACATTAGAGATTCTTTATAAAGTTTAAAATAATATTATTCCTAAAAGCATACAGTTTTTTCAAACTAAGAGTTGGTCAACATAATTTATGAAATAAGTAAGAAGGAACATTAAATCAAGATGTGTTTCAGTTATTGGAGTAAAGTACAGCAATCTGAAGATAAAAATAAAGTCTCAAAAAGAAATGTATTAGTTAATAATTAAAATTATAAGTATTACAAGGAAAGATAATTTTGTGTACAATGTTAATGCTAATTTCTGTTTATGTAAAGCTTTTCAGTATAAAGTGTACCTTATTGTACTGGATAGGCATTGAATAAGCTCAGCATCAGCCTATTCCTCTTTCTTGTTTTTCATGTTTGTGTTTATTCTGTGTTTATGTATTCAATTAATTGAAATATATAACCAAAAATGAATACATCAAATCAAATCATAGATGTTGTTAGACCTATTTTAGGTGGGCTTCAGCCTCTAAAATCTTCCCAAGCCTCAGTCAAATATGGCAGCTTAGATTGAATGAAATAGGCCTATGTGCAACAGCTGCACTATTCTATTTGCAAATAAACATGGAGCCTACTGTAGGCCTTTGTCTGTAGGTCTTTATCACCTTCATGATCAAAACTAACTCCAGGACTGGAGTGTCGCTCTCTCTCTCGTTTGAGATGGGCGTGGGCAGCTCCACTGTACAAGCCCGTTTCAACCAGGGCTATTCCATTTTAGTTTCCTGAGGGCCAGATTTTTTGGCGGGCCAAGGCCAGGCCAGAGGTGCACAACCCACCCCTAAAATATCCCACTTAATAGAATAAAATAACTTCTGACTGATTCGATTTTTGTGAGAAATAACACACAAAATGCTTTACCAACAATGCTTTCCAAAATTGCCAATCCAGTGCTGAACCAGAATTAAACTAGGACTAGACTAATACCACGCAGGACCAGGTCCAAACCAGAATCAAAACAGGTTTAAGGCAAAACCAGACCAGACACTGATCTATTTGTTTGCATTGTTTTAAGTTTCCCCTGAAAATAATCTTCTTTGCTATCTCAACAGCCATGTAATGTACCATATGAATCCTATTGTTAGCTGCTGCAGCTCCCTTGTCATTGATGAGTACCTGATTAGTGTCTGACTGGCCTGAGCTTCTCCTGCCCCATGGTTTCAAAATGCTGCGGTTTGTTACCGGTCAGTTGAAACTTAAACCTCTATTTCTGTTTAAAGAGGGATTCTCTTTTTTTTTTTTTTAAACAAAAATGGCCTCCTAAACTCCTCTTCCAAACCAACTCTTCGCCTGCTTACAATCCTCACCTCACAAAACAGTGTTCAGATGTCTACAACTGAATCTTTTTCTACAATGGAACAGTCCTGGACATGCTGCTAATAATATTACATTTACCAGAAAACACACATTATGCGCTATGTATATATATATATATATATATATATATATATATATATATATATATATATATATATATATATATATATATATATATATATATATATATATATATATATATATATATATATAATTTTTTTCAGATACTTCAGAAATAGTGACCTTTTAGGTTGCATTACAGATATGAAACCCCTATGTATTTTTAGGAGAGGAGCGGCAGCTTCAACAGGTAGAGGAAGGGGGAACGAGGGAAGAACGCACTGGACTTTTAGTCAAACCATGGAGGCCTATATTTTTTCAAAAAAAAAAATATTGTAAGTGTCTTTAATGTGCTGAAACATGCCCATAGTTTATAAATGATCAAAGCAAATGTGACAAATTAGATTGTAGAAAGGAACTATCTAAAAATGAAAAAGATAATGAATAAAGGTTTCCTAAAATTGTAGAAAAAGATTCAGTTGTTTCATCTGGACTTTAGAAAAACAAAACTCATTCTCAATCATTGAAACAAGTCTGAGAACTCCTGTTTATATCCTACTCTGTGAAAGCCCTGCCCACAGGGCGTGACCCCTGATAATGGGCCACGGAATTTCTAAAGCAGAGTCCAGATGACTACAACTGAATCTTTTCTACCATGGAACACTCCTGGACAAATGAGGGATTACGCCGAAGTGTTTCCTATAATGTTAGTCTGTGCTTGTGCTACCTAGTAAAAAATGTTGCGCCCTCAGTCCAAATCTGGGAAATTTCAATTTGAAAAGTGAAACTTTTGAGTGGTTTCTGAGGACTTTGTAAACAGTTACTGAAACAAATGTGAATGAAGCTAAAAATCACTGCAGCTACTTTGAGGGCACAATGTCAGCGCAGGCTTAAGGGTTCTTTAAACCTGGGACCCTTTCGCTGTGAGGCAGTAACGTTAACCACTCACCAACCACTTCCATGACATGTTTTCAGTTTTGACGCATTGCAGAAAACGCTCAGTCTGACAGTGGGGTCAGTGGTGTTACTCTGGCCCTATAGTGACCATCTGCTTAGACGCTGTGTGAAACATATCCCTCCGCCATCTCTGTACATCTGCAGTGCCGCTCCTCTGTCTCTCCACACACTCATTTAGAGGAATAACTGGCATTTAACGACATTTAGTGAGAGTGGGCGCGCACTGGGGGAAATGAAGCCGGCTCGCACTCAGCAAAAGAGCGTTGGATTCAGCCAGATCCTTTGTAAAGTCTAATAACGTCCGCACAGAGCCTTCAATATGACCAAATGTATACAGCCCTCATGCATTAATAAGCATGCATCTAGGCGGAAAGGGCCTGTATTTTGTACTTTTTTATCTTGGGTTTTTAAAATACTTTGCAGCATTAATATTTCATGTTTATTATGTATGAAAGGTAATACAAGAGTAATGTCTTTCCACACAAAATGCCATTGTGACAACAGACTGCAAAAGTACATTTACTCAAGTGACTTTGTAATCAAATTATACTTCTCAGAGAGAGTTTTCAGGCACTAGAGTTATTGTTACGGCTAACAAGATTCAATGCTGTATAGGACACTTGTCAGGAGTAGGAGGTAACGTTAGTGCAGCACCAGCAGACACTATTCCAGATCCAAGCGGGAATCTTGGCCAGGAGTACCTACCTGGAGTACCTACCTGGACCTCTCTAACGATCTGAACCGTCCCCGTTTACTGGACTGACATCGAGATCTAAATGAGTCGTGAAAAGACCCGTTACTGGTTGGAATATACGCATATTAATTACCACGACGCGCACACGTTCATTTGGCTCGCTGTAGACTCGTAAAGGCACTTCAGTCGTTTAAGTCTATCAAAAAGAATGTTGTGCAAACATATTTTAAGCCTTTAAAATTCACTGTTAAGAGGCTAAATAACAAGAAGATAAGTCAACGGTGCCTTAATAAACCCTATTTAAAATGAAGGGTCATCAGCTGCCTGTAAACCGTTAAATTATTAAATATAAGCAGTTAAATCGGCTCGACGTCTCCAACTGTTCAGTTCATATCTTTGATCCGCCATTAAACCACGTGGCTGGAGTTCAGGGTGGCGCGCCCAGATGGAAACGGGTCTTTTGCAAATAAAGTTTCCTGTTTGAGTTCAGCGCCTGAAAAAACAAGTGTTGCATTTATATTTTTGTTCAGACTAGAAATCCCAGCAATATTAACAACAATCATGATGAGTCACTAAATAACAAACATTTACACTTTATACAAACCTCTGGATCTGCGCAGTCTTCTGGACCAAAGTTCAATTCAATTCAATTTAACGCCCAAAATCACAACAGTAGTTTCCTCGAGGGGCTACAGTGGAAAAAAACTGAATAAAAACAGAATAAACAGTGTTTAGAAACCTGTAGAAACCTGTAGGAGTTCCACAGTGAAGGAGAGATCCGACTCCCTCAGACGGACAGGAGGACACGCCTCAATTTGCAGATACACGGTGAGGCAAGACCCACTCAGGAGGAGAACCAATTCTTCGAGGCCGATGAAGAACCGTTCATATGGAGTAGAGACCGTTTCTCCAGGCAGACCGTTTCTGGATCCACAGGTCATCGATGTGCCTGCTCCTTTGAAAATTGGCCTAATGTCAGGATACAAATTAAAACTGGCATTCTTTCAGTGAACCCCTATGACTTTAGAAAGAGCTATCCATTCAAATGGCAAATGGAATCTCTTAAATATTAGGTTTGGACCTCCATAAAGATTTCAACAATTATAGAGAAAAACTTCCATACTTGGGTCTAAGTCAAAGGATGAAACCACCGAAATGAATGTTTTCCCCTGTCTATTCAGGACAGTCTGTGTGATGTGGAGTGAATTGATCTCGGGATTTACGTGGTAGGGCAGGAAACTTTGTGCTCTGTCCGGAACTTGGCGGCTAAGGAGGGAAAGAGGTTGGGCTTTGCCTTACCTGGAGGACTGCTTTGTTTCAGCTCAAACTGGAGCGTTGTTGTGCTGGTGTGGCCCCGAGTATGGGGCTCAATGGAAAAGTGTTGAGAATGGTGTGGTGCGAAAGGGTCCTGTGCAGGCCTTGCTGGCGGGTGGCAAGTGGTTTAGTCATTTGGAGGAGGTGGAGAGTCCCTGGGTGGAGTCTGTGTTCTTGCGACCTGGAGGCAGCTAATCAAAACATGTAAACTGAGCAGAGGTTGAAATCTCGGGGTTTTGCAGCTGACAGCACAGATCTGGGATTTGGGGTCAGATGACAACAGCTGAAATTGTTATCACATTTTCTGTACCCTGGGCGTTCTGAGTCTTTGTCCCTCTCCTGTTCTCCTGACATGAAAGCACACTGTTCGTGCTCCAACGCCTCGGCTGGAGCTCACACATGTGGGGAAGGTTATGGATTAGATCTGACAAAGCAAAGAATGAATCCAAACAGCGCTTAAGTCCTGCTCCAAGTTTGTTTATGTGACGCTGATCAGGCAGATGCTCTAGGTCACATGTGTCAAACGCAAGGCCCGCGGGCCAGATGTGGCCCGCCAGATGTTTTCATCTGGCCCACCGAACATTTCTAGTTTATAATTATTCATTTCCAATAGATATATCGCGTTTTTATCATAGATCACATGCGTTTCTTTATCGCTAGAACTACAATTCCCACAATCCTTTGCAGCCGCGGCCCCTCCCCGCGCTGCTCCCCCGGCCCCTCCCCCCACTGTGTGCTGCCAGCTCAAGTGCCAGAGGACAGCGACCAGCGACATTTCATCGCAGCAGATTTAAAATCGAACACACCGGCAGCGATGACCTGTAGCGCCGCGCTTCACACGTGGCGCTCTGCGCCCAGGGCAGATCGTGGGAAACACGAGGATATAAGAAAAGAGGCGGTTTTTGTGGACGTGTAGAGCTGTGCTAAAAGCGGCGCTAATGTGAAGCTAACAACAAGAAAACAAACTTCTTTGCTGACAACTCTGTGAGGAAAACATCCAAACCAGTGCAAAACCTGGACAGATCCTGAGCCACAGGTGAAAACACAGGTCAGAGTGTAATAAAGTCGTGAACATGTGAGTGAAGCTGCTTTGAGTCTCTCATTTGATTCACCACATGAATCATTTGTCACTAAAATAAGCTTTAACTGTAAAAATAGGTGAGCTCATATTGAGTTAGTGCAGCAATATTAACATGTCTGTGATACAAACCATTTAATATCACAGAATCATATCACACGTCCATGTTCCTGTTCCTGCTGCTGCTGCATGAATATGGACTCAGTGCTCCACATAAGAACTATTACAGTTTATAACATTTGTTATATTTTTTTATTGTTTTAATTTTCATTAATGTTGGCGCATGTGGGACGCCGCCGCGACTCGCGAAGTGCGTGTCGAATGGTGGCCCTGTCAAATGAGTTTGGCAGACACCGCCTGCTCTAGGTCATTCCTACGGCTGATATTGTACACAGCGCCTCTACAGGCGAGAGGAGAGATTGTCTTTCTGGACATCTGACTCGATTGACAAAAGCGTATTGTGAACTGCAGCTGCAAACTATCTACTACTACAGAGGCAAGTTTATTATGGTGAGAGCACAAGGCATAGTTTATTTGTAGCAGTACAGCAACGAATGCAATCGTACACAAGGCAATTCAAAGTGCTTCACACAACAGGAAAAAAATGCATTAAAATCACAAAGACATGGCAGAAATCATAGGTACAGTTCAAGGCATAAAAGAGAAGAGTGCAAACAGGATCATTTCAGTCATATGCACAGCTAAACTACTACTAAGGCCACTCTACTGAAAACGATTAAAAAACAATACAAAACTGAACTCTACTTGTATGTGTTTTTTCTCCTGTAAAGTTGTCTAATATTTGTTCTCTGAAGCCCAGGCAGTTGGCTGTGATGCGTTGGCCTGTCCAAATGAAGACCACCTTCTCTATTCAGTGTGTTTACCTCAGGATCAGCTCTCATTCAGCCATTGGCAGGGTGTGAACTGGTTCTGATTTCATTTGCAAAGCTTTAATAAACAGCACAAAAATACCTAAAAAAAAAGAATAAAATATGTTTTGAATATGCTGCCATTATTTAGAGGTGTGTTAAGTAGCCAGAAATTGTACTCAATATTACTCAAAACAGATTTGGTAAGTAAGAGTAACCATGATAAGAGTAGCTGATATATAATTTTAGGTTCATGTAATCTGAAGGACTAAACATAAAATAATATTTTCAAAAGACACAAAAATGAGCTATGCGGTCTGCTACAACATAGTGTTACACTGTACACTATGTTACTCGAGTACAGACTGCTACACTGTTACTCGAGTACAGACTGCTACACTGTTACTCGAGTACAGACTGCTACACTGTACACTATGTTACTCGAGTACAGACTGCTACACTGTACACTATGTTACTCGAGTACAGACTGCTACACTGTACACTATGTTACGCGAGTACAGACTGCTACACTGTACACTAAGTTACTCGAGTACAGACTGCTACACTGTACACTATGTTACTCGAGTACAGACTGCTACACTGTACAGTATGTTACTCGAGTACAGACTGCTACACTGTACACTATGTTACTCGAGTACAGACTGCTACACTGTACACTATGTTACGCGAGTAGAAGCAAAAGGGTCTGAAAACTCCCCTGAGAAGTACAATTCAATCAAAAAGTTACTAAAATACTACAGTAGCAAATACAAGCGCCCTCGATTCGAACAGCGCCATTACGATCGCTTATTAGGCTGATCTTGGTCTTTTTTTGTCAGGCCTGGACCTCCTGAAGAGCCGTTTCTTTTTTCTTTTAGACCTGGACTGGATCTACAAAGGCAGCAAAAACAGGCTTTAATGGAGGTTTGATGTGGGAGCGGAGCTTTTGTCTTGCTGAACATAATGTTCGGTGTGTGCGAGGCGGAGACCACCTCAGAGGGCCACGTCAGGACGCTCTCAGAATAAAGCAGCTCTTTTTAGAAAATGACACCATTACGACCCTCATCCTGTTGCATTACCTGACTTGATTTTCTGTTGCCACGGTAACCGCTCCATTACGGCTCTAATTGCCGAAGCGGAACAATACATGTCATCATTTTGGAGAAATTTCTGCCACGGCTGGCTCTGAATCTTTGTCATGGTAATTGTGAGTCACGTGTGCTGCACCTGGAGGTTTAATGTGGCCTGCTCTGACAGCAGCATAAAGAGTGAGGGCTGCTCCACGCTTACTCTGGGACAGGCTGCCGCGGAGCGAGTGGGAGCAGGAGTTCCAACAGAGTCTGAAAGTCCAGCAAAATCTGAAGTCCTGCCAGGTCAAAAATGTCCACTATAGGGTCGAAAAGGTCGAAAAGATAGGGTTTAAAGAATGTCCACTATAGGGTCTAAAACAGGGTTATTCAATTGTATTTTCCAGGGGGCCTGGTTTCTCCATCGCCAAACTACAAAACTATACAATTTTACATCCATTATCCACAAACATTCAGTGGTTTCACTGAAATAATAATGAGACAATATTGCTCTGTCACATAAAAACCCCAAAAACCCTAAAAGCAAGACTGAACACAGACGAACCCAGTGTCAATCAATAACCAGACTGGAACGAGAGAAGATCATAGCAACAAATCTAGGACTAGACCAGGTTTACACCAAGGCTAAACCTAGTGTAGGTCTACATCTGCCATAAAACAGATCTTGAACAGGACTAGACCACAAAATCTGGACCAGATCATAGGGAATGAGCCCCCCCCTCATCATGACAGCCTCCCCCATCACCACCGTGGACTCCTTCCGCTTCCTGGGCACCACCATCACCCAGGACCTCAAGTGGGAGCCCACCATCAGCTCCCTCATCAAGAAGGCCCAGCAGAGGATGTACTTCTTGCGGCAGCTGAGGAAAGCCAAGGCTGCCAAGTGCAATGATGGTGCAGTTCTACACGGCCATCATTGAGTCCATCCTCACCTCCTCCATCACCGTGTGGTACGCTGGAGCCACAGCCAGGGACAGACAGAGACTACAGCGCCCTCTGCTGGAGCCACAGCCAGGGACAAACAGAGACTACAGCGCATTGTGCGTTCTGCTGAGAAGGTGATCGGCTGCAGACTTCCATCTCTGCAGGACCTGTACGTCTCCAGGGCTCTGGGACGAGCAGGTCGGATCACAGCTGACCCTTCTCACCCTGGACATGGCTATTTGAACCACTCTCCTCAGACAGGAGGCTACGGTCCATCCGGACCAGAACCTCCCGCCACAAGAATGGTTTCTTTCCTCTGCCGTTGGACTCATGAACACTTCTAAACACCTGTCACTTTAACTCTCTATCATCACTCACTGCACTGTCACTTTCTGCACTACAACTTTAAACTTAACTGTAATCTTGTGTACATAGTAATTCCTATTTTTATTTTTATTTTATACTATAGTAATTTTAAATTGTTTCTTAATGCATGCCCTTTTGTTTGATTGAAATATATGTTGTTTTATTATTGCTGAGTGTTTTATGTTGCACCTTCATCCGAGACAAGTTCCTATGTCTGTGAAGTTTGTTCATTGACAATGGCAATAAACCCTTTTCTGATTCTGATTTATTCTGATTCTGGAATAAGCATTTTACCATGATGGACCGGACCTCAGTTGTTTAGGTCGCTCATTGAATAGTCCTGGTTCTAGATGCCCAACATAAGGTCTGAAAAGGTCCAACATATCACTGTCAACTCGAACAAGTTCAGTGAACTTATAAATTATGAGAAAACTAATTACATAAGAGGTTATAAGTTATTAAAAATGTGCAACACATCACAACTTTGTGTGATTAAATAAAGAAAATATAATGAGTGTACTTAATTAATGCTATTGTAGTTACTCAACTCATAACATTTTACTTCAACAACCTTGCTTATTATACTGTACTATTGATTTTATGTTATGTTTTATTTACTGTTAATAACATTTTTACTGACTTTAATCCTAAAACAAAAACATGAAAATGTCAAGTTCTATTCATTTATTTCGGTCAATTAAAACCTAACAGATCCAACATTGTAACCTGTGCGCTTATTCAGATCATTAGTTATTCACAGGACACTGATGATTCATGGCTCAGCTCGCTTCTGAAAACTTACACGTGAAGTCTTCTCTTAATTCTTAAGAGCTGTGAGAGACTCCTCCCCTTTTCACAGATGCAGCTGGTCACCAGTGTGTTCTGTACTTACCTCCTAAAACAGAAAACATTGAAGTCATTAAGATTTCATTTGAGGAGTCCAATGACACAGCAACTACTGCCTCCCATTGCCGTGTACAAAATTATTCATAATATAGAAACAAAATATTTAAAATGAATGTAAATCTGTGATTTTTAGAGATGCATTGAAAAGAACCCAGACTTAAGAATTACATACTTCCTTGCGTGTCGTGTGACTCTTCCTCAAGGCGCACTCCACATCCTCACACAAGCTTCTGAGGACAGGCCTATTGTAAAATTAAATAAATTTCAAGTTCATGCAGAGCTGAAAATAATAAAAAGATAAGAAGCATAAATTAAAACCAGATTGAACAATTGCTTCCTGACATTAGAAGTGCAGAGCTGCGTGTGTCAAAGTCTGCTCCCTCTCCTTCACTGTCCTCTTCAGTGTTCACCTTTTCCACATTTTGTTGTTACAGCCTTATTCCAAAATGTATTTAATTCATTATTTGCTTCAAATTTCAATAAACAATACCACATAATGACAATGTGAAAGAATGTTTTTTGAATTCTTTGAAAGTGTATTAAAAAAACAAAAACACACACACGTTCATAAGTATTCACAGCCTTTGCTCAACACTTTGTCGAGGCATCTTTGGCATTAATTAAAGCCTCAAGTCTTGTTGAGTTTAATACTACAAGCTCAAACACCTGTTTATGGGCAGTTTCTCTCATTCTTCTTTGCAGAAGAACCTCCCAACTCCGATAGGTTTGGTTGGCGAGCATCGGTTCACAGCCATTTTCAGATGTTCAGTTGGGTTCAAGTCTGGCCTCTGGGCCACTCAAGGACATTCACAGAGTCCTTTGTTGTCCTGGCTGTCTGCTGAGGGTCATTTTTTTTGTTGGAAGATGAACCTTCATCCCAGTCTGAGATCCAGAGCACTCTGGAGCAGGCTGTCTTTGTAAACTGCTGCATTCATTTTCTGTTGATCTTTACACGTCTCCCAGTTCCTGCCACTGAAAAACATCCCCACTGTATGATGCTGCCACCACCATGCTTCACTGTAGAGATGGTACCGGCCGGTGATGAGCGGCTTGCATTTACATTGCATTTCATTTACATTCATGATACACTGAAGGGGCCTCAGTTTAAAGCAGAGGGATTGGGGACATTATGGAATTACAGTATTCAACTCAATGATTGAGTAATTGGTGTAAGTTATGTAAAACATAAATCAGATGTTTTAGTTAGGAACAAGACGAGAGGACCTAAAAAGTCCCAAAATCAAAGTTTAATGAGACAGAAAACAAAATAGAGAGAAATTATGGCATACAAAACCCAAAGAAAACGTCCCATTTCCAATTCCCATTTTCAAATTAAGTCAGAATGTAAACTTTTGGAATCTCCATTTATAAATGTCCAATATAATGTCAGTCCAGTCCTTGATTGTCCTTAATTTTTTTGTGAGGGCTTTTTTTGCTGCCGCCAGAGATGGTTGCGTCCATGGCAGGAGTCCTGAGGCCCAAATAAATAGTCCTGAAATCCATCCTAACATTTCCTTGTGAATAATGGGCACTTTGACATGGTGTTATAAGGAATTATAACACATTTTTCCAACAGAATTCTCTCCACTGAGATGTCAGAATCAGACTCAGAAAAGGTTTATTGCCACTGAACACAGTTCGCAAACATAGGAACTTGTCTCGGCTTTAAGGTGCAACATAAAACAATGACTAATAGCAACGTCTATAGGGTCAAATGTGGCATGCATAAATTAAGAATTTAATAATAAAAAAAAGGTAAAAAATATACTTGGTCTCGGTATGTATATATTTGCACAAAGATTTACAGATGGTCGGTAATAGTGAAGAAAGTGAACAATGCGTGAATATTATTGGTTGAATAATTCTTAAAGTGGCAGGTTTTAAGTTTTCATGAGTTCAACGGCAGAGGGAAAGAAACCGATCACCTTCTCAGCAGAGGCACAATGCGCTGAAGTCTCTGTTTGTCCTTGGCTGTGACTCCAGCAGTAGTCTGTGTGTCTGACACATTCTTCCCCAGCCACACGTACTACCACCGATCCGTCAGGATGGAGGTAGTGAGTGACAGGTGGAATCAGACAGGGAGGATGATGTTCAGGAATCAGGATATATTTATTGCTATTGTCAGTGAACAAAATTCACAACATAGGAACGTGATTTGATGACGGATGTGACATGAGAGACATGCATAAGAGCATCAGCCACCCGGGCAGCCAAATGACGGCGCCTCTAGGGAACTTGAACTCTAGGAAAATGAAATACAGTTTCAGCCATAAGCATAACAATAATACACAATATACAAGATACAATATGAATACATTACACATGGTCACGTGGTGGAATTTTACAGTGGACATCGGGGATGGGTCACAAACAAGAGAAAAAATAGATAGGGGAAGTACAGACGGTGTAGTGAAGGTCAATTGATTGTTGTTTGTGCGTGTGTGTGTGTGGGTTTGTGTGACCCGATGTCCAGCTGGTCTCCTCATCTTGAATGCAGAGCTGAAGTCCACAACCAGGATCCTGGCATAGGTTCCCGGGGAGTCCAGATGCTGCGAGATGAAGTGGAGTGCCAGGTTGATGGCGTCATCTGCAGACCCTTTGGCTCTGTAGGCGAACTGCAGGGGGTCCAGTAGGGAGGAGTTGAAGGACTTGAGATGGGGCAAGACCAGGCATTCAAATTACTTCATGACTACAGATGTCAGCACCACAGGCCTGTAGTCATCAAGTCCACTGATCCAGGGCTTCTTGGGGACAGAGACAATAATGGACAATTTGAAGCAGGCTGGGACGTGGCATGACTCCAGGGAGGTGTTAAAAATGACTGTGAACATGGGGGTCAGTTCTTCGGCACAGAGTCTTAGGGTGGTCACCGTCTGGTCCAGTAGCTTTTCGGGGGTTGGATTTCCGAAAGAGACTACTAACATCCTGCCTTTGAACTGAGAGAGTGGTGGGGGAGGTGGGGGGGACAGGGGTTGGCGTAGGTTGGGTTGGCAGAGGTTTCCACCATGGGGGATGGGGTGGTCACATCAAATCTGGAGTAGAAGGCGTTAAGTTGCTCAGCCAGTTTTCGATCATCTGCCGCATGGGAGGCTCGGGGCTTGTAGTTGATGAGAAGCCGGAGCCCAGTCCACACAGAGGCGGGGTTGTTGTCAAAGAACTGCTGCTTCAGACGCGTATTGTAGTGTGATCTAGCTCTCGACACCTCTTTACTAAATCCATACTTTGCATCTTTGTTCAGGGTTTGTTATTATTGAAAGTGACTTTGGTGTGATGGTATAATGTTTTCCCCTAAGAATCAATCGTATGCTGACACTGTCCGTGTACTCATCCAAACTATCTGTGGCAGCTCTGAAAATCTCCAAGATATGCATATACTTTCCCACTCACCATCAGCCAGAACAAAGTGACCTTCTCTTTCCCATCTACCCTTAATGTAATCAGTAGAGTGGTTGACCAAATTGTTAATTGAAAGTTCTGATTTATAACCTTTAATAAATATTTCAATCACTCTGTTTATTTTCTTGGTTATAATAACTCCTTATTTGTAAATACCTGACTAATAAAATAAGGTAAAAAATAAACTTGTAACCTTAACCTTAACACTAGAACTAGAAGGCTGTCAATTTGGCGGTTTTCAGAATTGTATGTCTAATTACTCTGGTTACGTTGCTCTTTCAGATTCATGGGCTCTTGACTTTTTATTTACCTTTGTGTATATCATTTCCATATTGCAATTCAACTGAAATAAAAACGTTAAAACGAATTCTGAGTAATTCTACCTCTAACTCCCACACCCGTCAATTTGACTGCTCTATTAATAACATCGGAATTTTTCGCCGCGGAAGACAGTGCAGCGCGAGCATTGCGTTACCTTTAGTCTCTCACAGCAAAGCTAAAGGTAAAATGGATTTGAAGCAATTATCCGTACAAGAGGCCCTGGCAATGATTCAAAACACTGAACACCATGTTCAAGCACAAGCCTGTCCACCAGAGCACGTGGCACCAGGACACCCTAGGCCGGAGTTCAATGATCGACTTTGTTGTCGTGTCATCTGACCTCCGGCCGCGTGTCTTGGACACTCGGGTGAAGAGAGGGGCGGAGCTGTCAAACAATCACCACCTGGTGGTGAGTTGGATCCGTTGGCGGCGGAGAAAGCTGGGCAGACTTGGCAGGCCCAAGCGTATAGTAAGGGTCTGTTGGGAACGTCTTGCGGAGCCCTTTGTCAGCAGGGTCTTCAATTCACACCTCAGGGAGAGCTTCTCCCAAATCCTGGGGGAGGCTGGGGACATTGAGTCCGAGTGGACCATGTTCTCCATTGTCAATGCGGCTGCTCAGAGCTGCGGTCGCAAGGTCTCAGGTGCCTGTCGCGGCGGCAACCCCCGAACCCGGTGGTGGACACCGGAAGTAAGGGATGCCGTCAGGCGGAAGGAGGAGGCCTATCAGGCGTTTGTGCGACTTCCTAGGCCGTTGACGGGTATACGTCAACCAGGCATGCCGCAGCTCGTGCTGTCACAGAAGCAAAAACCCGGGGCTGAGAAGAGTTCGGAGGACTATTCGTCTGCCCCAAAGAAACTCTGGCAAACCGTCCGGCGCCTCAGGAGAGGGAAGCAGTGTTCCACCAACACTGTTTACGGTGTGGGTGGGAGACCTGCTGACCTCGACTGGGGATGTCGTCGGACGGTGGAAGGGAGTACTTAGTGACCTCTTCCCTTTGTCACCGGTTCTGTTCATTGTTTTATGGACAGAATTTCTAGGCGCAGTCAGGGTCGGAGGGGGTCCGGTTTGGGGAACACAGGATCTCATTCTGCTGTTTGCAGATGATGTTGTCCTGATGGCTCCATCAAACCTGGACCTACAACATGCAGTGGGACGGTTTGCAGCCGAGAGTGAAGCAGCTGGGATGAGAATCAGCACCTCCAAATCTGAGGCCATGGTTCTCAACCAGAAAAAGGTGGCTTGCCCTCTCCAGGTGGGTGGGGAGTCCTTGCCCCAAGTGGAGGAGTTCAAGTATCTCGGGGTCTTTTCACGAGTGAGGGAAGGATGGAGCGTGAGATTGACAGGCGGATCGGTGCAGCGTCCACAGTTATGGGGTCACTGCATCGGACTGTTGTGGTAAAGAAGGAGCTGAGTCGAAAGACAAAGCTCTCGATTTTCCGGTCAATCTACGTTCCTGCCCTCCCCTATGGTCATGAGCTTTGGGTAGTGACCGAAAGGACAAGATCGCGGATACAAGTTGTCTAAATGAGTTTCCTTCGGGGTGGCTGGGCGCTCCCTTAGAGATAGGGTGAGGAGCTCAGTCACACGGGAGGAGCTCGGAGTAGAGCCGCTGCTCCTCCACGTTGAGAGGAGCCAGCTGAGGAGGCTCGGGCATCTATTCCGGATTCCTCCTGGGCGACTCCCTAGGGAGGTGTTTTGGGCATGTCCCACCGGGAGGAGGCCCCGGGGAAGACCCAGGACACGCTGGAGGGACTATGTCTCTCGGCTGGCCTGGGAACGCCTCTGGATCCTCCCGGAGGAGTTGGAGGAAGTGTCTGGGGATAAGGAAGTCTGGGAGTCCCTGCTTAGACTGCTGCCCCCGTGACCCGGCCCCGGATAAAGCGGAAGAAGATGAATGGATGGATGATTCTGATTATTTAAAAGTCCTGCTTCTCCAAGTCACAGGATTCTTTCAACATATCAAAGCTTTTCAATGGATTCGTCTTTACAATCTGGTAAAAAACCTTTATACCTCATATTGTCTAGACTTTAAATCTTGAGTTTGTGCTGTTAGGTGTGAAATTTTGATCATAAGCCAACAAGTTTAAGATTTAAACATCTTTGATTAGGTTTTGTGTTTTGATTCGTTCCTTCCATGTTGTAAGCACCGATTTTACCCAGGGATTCTTAACTTCCCCCAAATTACGTATATCATCTGCCAGTAAAGCCTGTACAGGAAACCCCCCGGCACAACATTAATCTCATTATATTTCCATTGAACTTTATGTTCTGGGTCACACCAGAGCAGCAACGCTCTGATTTGAGCTATAACAAAGCAATTTTTCAAACAAGGCAAACCCCAGCCTCCTTTTTCTTTTGATAATTGTAAAGTTTTGAATCAGATAAAAAAAATAATCAAAAAAAAATCTTGCCATACAAATCTTGAGATTGTTTTATTCCACTCATCAAACAGTGCGTGGGGATTGAAACCCGAAGAGTCTGGAATAGATTGAGACATCTGGTCAAAACATTCATTTTTATAGTTTCAATCCTTTGACTGAGATAAAACTTTATAGAGATAAGTCTGTTATCTTAAATTCGGGAGCAGGACTACACCCCTTTCACGCCCCTTCCTGCAGCTACACTATTCAAGCCTCCAGTTAACACCCACCTGTGGTCATGACTTCATGCAGACACTCCAGGGTGGCGGAAGCCCACGCGTGAATACACACTTGTTCCTTACAGTTCAATGGATCAGCTCGACCTTGTTCCCTCTGATGCATCGCCGGTAACCCATTCTCCGTGCTCCATCCATGCTCCAAGGCCAGGCTCCAGTCCGCAGACCGGCATCTTGCCACGGATAACCCCCAGCTAGTTATGGATTCAGATCCTCCTGCGGGTCCCCCCGGGCCTCCTTATCAAGCATGCGCCGCCGTGTGCTCTCGTCGTTCCTCTCTACATTTGATCGTCTGCGTGGGCAGTTGGGTGCGGAGGGGCACGGAGCGCGCCCGGCGTTTGGCCGTCTGCGTGGACAGTGGCAGGTCACCAGACCGCGCAAAGACCGCGTTCCCATCGCACCGTCAACAAAACCTTGTTGCACAAAATTCTCTTTGACTAGCTTGATTGGCCTGCTCACTCTCGTTCCTGCGGCCTTCCTCCGCGTCCAGGGAGAGGAGTGCTCTTCAGCCCGCCCACCCCTGCGGACCGCAGAGGCTCCTCCAAAAGAGAGAGTTTTCGTCACCGTCTCGCTTCACCCGTAACGGGTTGCCCATCACCTCTTCCCCAAAGCACCTCACTGGAGCACCAGAGATGCCCGGTCCCCTTCTCCCTCTCTCCCTCCCCTGACACCGGGATGCCAGATCCCCTTCTCCCTCTCTCTCTCCCCAGGCACCGGGATGCCTGGTTCCCTTCTCTCTTCCCCCCAGCACCGGGATGCCACGTCGTGGCAGGACAGGGGACCTGACACATGCTAGCTTCATTGCGCCGACTGGTACCTCACCGCGATGCCTCCGCCGGGTACCGAGATGCCCCCTCCAGAGACGGCGGGCACCGAGATGCCGATGCCAGGCACCCTGCTGCCGCCGTCGGGCCCTATGATGCCCCCGCCAGAGATGCCACCGCTGCCGGGCACGGAGATGCCGCCGGGCACCCTATTGCCGGGCACCGTGATGCCCCCTCCAGCATCACCCATGGGCACCGGAACACCGCCTCCAGAGCAGCTGGTCTCTCTCCGTTCTCGGTGTTCCCAGGCACCAACCCAAAGCTAAACCGGAGTTCTCTTCTCCGGAACTTTTCCTCATGCTCCAAACAGCAACTCTTTGGTCATCTCAACTTCACCATGCAGATCATTCCCCCGGGGCAAGCCCTTCATCTCCCACCTCCCGACCATAACGTCTTCTGTTCAATCCCTCCAAATCAATGCGATTCCCATCAAGTCGGTGCTCCACTTGAGATGATATCCGATTTTGGGGGGTTACTTTAAGGCAGGCGGTTTTCCACCCCCTGGCTTGACGAGCTCCTTCACATCTGTGAGCTTGCATGTCTTAAGCTGCCTTATTTTAGATCGATTCAGTCGGGATAGCCGCCCTCCTGTCGGGCCATCTATATTCGTGGCTATCCAGTCCGATAACCCCGCCGTCATCGACACCAACAAATACATTCAGAACATTGGTTCCCGAGGCAGAGCCGTTATTGACCCCAGTTCCTCCATTCTCAGCTACCATGTTCCACACCTGAGCCCCGCTCCGGCTGACCTCCTCTTCCTACTAGACCACCTGGTACAGCTTTCACTCCTTCCATAATGGCTTCAACCTGCCTTTTCCCACGTTTGACCTACTCTCCCTCACCTATTACGTCCTGTCCACCTTTGACTATCAGTCTCTATTTACCGGTACATAAAGCCTACCCGTGCAACACCCACATCATTACGCTGCCCTTGCTCAGTTATCTCTGGTCCGACCAAACAACGATGGCTGTCAAAGGCTTGCATGTTTTTGCATTCTTCGGCTCCCTGTCCACAACCTTTCTCCTCTCCCCTGCATCAAGGACCTTCAACTGACGCCAAGTCTTCCCCTCAAACGAGCAACAACGATATACCTGTTCAAGCTAAACTCCATTCCGAGCTGCTTCGCTATCTTCCAGGACTTCTGCTCACAAGCAGCCGAGCTAGCTATCCAAACAGCTAAACATGGACCCAGAAACTCCACAGACAACAGATGATCTTTGTGAACTTTACTGAAGATCTGTAATTTTTGTGAAATTGCAACAATAAAGCAAATACAAACTGTACATCAACAGTTTGTAGACAGCCCAAACAATCGCAGACAGCCCAAACAATAACAAACAACAGGAGTTCATCCCGAACTAATTTGCATATGAATAGCGGACCAAAAACGTGCTCCTGTGACATACCAAACATAAAATACATATTTCAGGTGTCTACACATCTGAACCGTGTAATACTTACAGACAATGCTTAAACAAACACCAAAAAGAAAGACCAGGAATGAGGAGCCGCAGTCTTGGGAAAAGCATGGCTAGAAAACAACAACTTCCTGTCTAGCGTACTTCTTCTACTGACGCTAAAAGGTGCAAATTATAACAACCACTAGATGGCGTATTATACCAAGAAATAAACATGAGGTTACCAAACACAATAAACATAACACTCCCCGTCTGGGATTATAACTATCCCACATTTAAATAGTCAATCACTGGATTCCTTGGGGGACAAGAGCAAAACCACTTGTGTTACTGGCCGTAGAAAAGTCTTTTTATGGCCTGAATGAGAAGTAGTTACTTCGACTTTCCTTACGAGTCCATCCTCGCTTGGAAACGTTTTGCTGATGACGGAGAAGGGCCATTCGTTCCTTTTCACTTGAGAGTCCTTGAGGAGAACGATGTCCCCTTCTTTGAGACTGTCCTTCTTATCTTTTCATTTGTGGCGCAACTGCAATGTATGAAGATACTCCCGTCTCCATTTGGACCAGAACATGTCAGTGAGACTTTGAAGTCTTTTCCATTGTTCTTTCAAAGTTGCCAGGAGGGGTCAGAGCTGATATTGTTTTCATAGTGAGCAGCATTGACGGTGTGAGGATAAGTGGTGACTCCGGGTCGGTGGATACTGGAACGAGAGGGCGAGCATTCATGATGGCAGAGACTTCAGCCATAAATGTTGACCATAGTTCATGAGTTAACAGTGCATTTTTACAGTCTAGGCCACAATCAGATCTTATTTGTTTTGCAAGGCCTCGGATTGGAAAAAGGCCAGGGAGCCTACAGCCCTCATCGCCAGAAGCCCCAAAACGGCATTCACTTCTATACCATTGTGGTGTTTATGTTTCTTGTTTGTCAATTAACACTTTGCATCGTAGCTGTGGTTGTGGTCCTTGCTAGTGAATCAAGATTACAAAAAATTCAAGAGCCTTTTTATTGTAATAAAAAGAGGGGTATAATTTGTCATAAATTGTTGATAGATCTTTATGGAGGACCACACCCAATTATCTAAGAGATTCTATTTGCCATTTTTAAATGGATAGGTCTTTCTCAAGGTCAAACGGGGTTGCCAGAATGAGACAATTTCAGTTTATTTGTACATTAATTTTGTACCCAAACACTGGACCAATTTTTAAAGAAAATGCATCACAATAATAAATGCATCACAATAATTTGTCATAAATTGTTGATAGATCTTTATAGAGGACCACACCCAAATATCTAAGAGATTCCATTTGCCATTTTTAAAAGGATAGGTCTTTCTAAAGGTCAAAGGGGGTTGCCAGAATGAGACCATTTCCGTTTTTTTGTACATTAATTTTGTATCCAGAAACTGGACCAATTCTTTAAAGAACTTGCATCACATTGGGTATAGAAATTTAACAATACAATATAACATCATCTGTATAGAAGGTGTCTGTGAATTGTTTTTGATTGTCTAAAAAATACGGCCATACGGTTCCAAGTACAAAGCAAACAGGAGGGGGGACAAGACACAGCACTGACTCACCCCTCTTTAAGTGGGTCGGTCCGGTGACCATTCATTTTAATTCTTGATGTTGGACCATCGTAGTGACCCCCATTATTTTCCAATTATTTGACGGTTTCCAGAATTGGTCTAATTACTCTGGTTACGTTGCTCTTTCAGATTCATGGGCTCTTGACTTTTTCTTTACCTTTGTGTATATCATCCCCATATTCAACTGAAATAAAAATGTTAAAACGAGTTCGGAGCAATTCTTCCTCTAACTCCCACACCTGTCAATTTGACGGCTCTATTAATAATATTGTAATTTTTAAAGGTAAAATGGATTTGAAGCGATTATCTGTACTAGAGCCCTGGCAATGCTTCAAAACATTGATGAGGTTTCATTTGGGTGGTGAAGGCGAAAAGATTCGAGGACTGGTGGGTTTTGGGCAGCTCAGCCGTATCAGACAGCGAGTCAGAGGACGGAAAACAAGCACCTGCAAAAGAAGCCGGCAAAATCTCACTGGCAGTAGGTCTATTGTACATGTTCAAGGTATTTATGGCAAACTTTTAGCATTTTCGGCTGTCGAGATCAATAAACTGAGCGCCTGTTGCTTCAGCTGCCCCGGTAACATCGCCGGGTGAGCGGCATATTCTTGGCAACGGCGACAACATTCAAGGTCTTTACGAATCCTATGTTATAATAGTATTTGGCTGACTTTTTTTTTGGAAGATGGGTCCAGATCAATGAATGAATACGCGTATATTCTCTGTAACAGTGGCTTCGCTATGGCACCTCTTCCTCCTCTTCCTCCTTCCTCCGCTGATGCTGGTCAACCTCTGAATAATGATAATATTAATTAAGTTACAATTTTGCTTAAAATTCACTTTGATCACAACCAAAGCTGTATCAGCTTCAAACTAATAACATTTCATTGCTCATGAGTTTTGTTTCTTGAGGACAAATTTGAACTGTTTTCGATGAAAACTGTAGGAAGAGAAAGTACGACAAGGTACAGTTTTGTTAGCGCTGTGTTTGATCCAACATGGGCGACTTCCTGTATGATTTAAAGCGAGGTCATAGTGTCATTTTTACATGTCCTCACCTTACTGTGACTTTTTTTGGCTTCGGGCTCCCATTGGCCCTGTTCATCTATTTTTGAGGTGGCGCTACTGAGCCATCTTTCAATATTTGTTCATGAGGTCTTCACTCAAAATTAGAGCTCACTGAGGTTTAATTTGCGATTTTTACGTTTTTCCGGCCCCTGGATACAATTTTAATAAGTCCCTCGCAGGGACGATTCTTGTCCTTCTGCTCGGGCCTAATGACCAGAGAGCAAAACATCCATCCATCCAAAAAATAATAATAGAAAAAACAGGGTCGGTACAAATTTTCCTTTTCCAAATTATGTTTGAATTTTATTTTTTCCATTAGTCTAATTCCTGTTATCATATCAGTCCAGTATCGTCGGGGGTTCTGCGTAATCCATTTCTTTGTTATGGCCTTTTTTCCCCCTGCCAAAAGAACATTCCAAAGTTATCCATTCACTATGTCTATGGCAGGAGATTTTAGGCCAGAGTAAATAATTGAATGCAACGGCAATGTAAAAAATGTTTTCCTTAATTTCAGTCCAAAAATTCTATATATATACATTTTATTACTATTCATCATTTGGAGCAAACACAGGAGAGGAGTGGCAATATTGGTTTCAATCCAAAAAGCTTTTGAACAGAGTTTTTAATGGAAAGACAGAGTAGGCAGATATGCACTGGTTAAAGGAACTATTAATGGAAAGGTTTTTACTCTAATGCATGTGTATGCATCATCAGGGAGTGATATCACCTTCTATACTGATATTATAGACCTGATTACAAACCACTCTGAGGGAATCCTACTCTGTGGGGGCGATTGGAATCTTCACATTCAACCTACATTAGACGTCAAACTCAAAAGGCACTGGGGGAACAATAAATAAGAAGTTCCATAAATTAATAAAGAATATAGGACAGATTGACTTCTGGAGGGAGATGAACCCTAGTGTACAATTGTATACCAAGTTTTCTAATCCACATACAATCTATTCCAGAATAGACTATTTCTTTAGCTTCAATAAAGACATCTAAAATCACAGAGGCAGCTATAAGCACAGTAGACTTAAGTGACCATGCTCCTATCTACATTTCTGTAGACTTGGAGGAAAGATGAAAAAACACACTTGCTGCCTGCTTATTGACCCTTTATTGACTTATGTTAAACAAAGGGAAAAAAGGCTAAATCATCTGCATGTAAGACTAAAATTGCTGGAGGTAAATCCTGCCAAGAAGGGGAGTCCTCAAATGCTACAAGAAATGAAAAAGATAAGAGATTTCTAAATTTTTAGACCCAGGACACGCTGGAGGGACTATGTCTCTTGGCTGGCCTGGGAACGCCTCGGGATCCCCCCGGAGGAGTTGGAGGAAGTGTCTGGGGAGGGGGGAGTCTGGGAGTCCCGGCTTAGACTGCTGCCCCCGCGACCCGGCCCCGGATAAGCAAAAGAAGATGCTCAGGCAAAGTGATGCAATTGTAACCAAACAAGGCCAAAGTCAATCAGCATTTGAATCCATCCATCAAAAACTTTTCTCTAAAATTTCAGGAGATAAAGAGGATGATATAAATTCCTTTCCGGACACCATCAATTTGCCCGTTATGTCAGAAGAGCGAAATAAAAATTCCGAAGCCAAAATAACTGTTGGAAATACAAGGTGCAATCAAAAGATTGAAGAACAATAAATCTCCGGGCAGTGATTAGTTCATCTCAGAGTGGTATAAAGCTCTAAAAGAAATACATCCCTTTGCTTTAAATTTTTAACTGGGCACTTAAGAAAAACTCAGACCCCTCCTAGCTAGAAAAAAGCCCTCATATCGCTAATACCTAAAAAAGGTAAGGACCGAATTGTACTGTATATATCTAGCATATAGATCCATTTCTATTCTGAATGTGGACTATCGTATATACTTCTCAATTATGTCCAAAGGAATGGAACAAATACTCCCAAATTTAATGATCAGATGACAGACACAAGACAATCCCTACACATCCATCCATCTTCGTCCGCTTATCTGGGTCGGGTCACGAGGGCAGCGGTCTGAGCAGGGACTTCCAGACTTCAGCAAAGATTGTCCTACAACATCCAGAGACTTAAGGTACTCAGATTCCATCCATCCTCGGAATCCTGCTACCAAGCAGTTTGCCAACAACCTCAGTGACAATCTTGGGTGATGGATGAGTCAGCCTCTGAGTCCTCAGTCCTCAGTCTCAGTCCTCAGCTTCCTCTTCGGAGGACACAACAGCGGGATTGATGAGATCCTCAAAGTGTGATTTTAATGCATTTTTTCCTGTTGTGTGAAGCACTTTGAATTGCCTTGTGTACGAATTGTGCTCTACAAATAAACTTGCCTTGCCTTGCCTTGCCTATTCATTCCACCGTCCAACGACATCCCCAGTCGAGGTCAACAAGTCTTCACCCGCACCATAAATGGTGTTGGTGAAGCACTGCTTCCCCCTCCTGAGAAGTCAGACAGTTTGCCAGAATTTATTTGAGGCTAATCGATAGTCCTCCTCCATGGCCTCCCCAAACTCCTCAACTTTTGCCTCTGCAACCTCATTGCGCCTGGCCTTCCGATACCTGTCAGCTGCATAGGCCTCCTTCTTCAGCCTGACGGCATCCCTTACTTCCGATGTCCACCACTGGGCTCGGGGGTTGCCGCCGCAACAGCCACCTGTGACCTTATGAGCACAGCTCCGAGCAGCTGCATTGACAATGGAGGTCCACTCGGACTCAATGTTCCCAGTATCCACCGGGATCTGGGAGACCCCAGAGTTAAGGACCCTGCTGAAAGAATGTTCTGCATTCCCAAAAGACACACAATTCGCTTGGGCCTGCCAAGTCTGGCTGATTTCCTCCTCCGCCAGTGGATCCAACACACCAGCAGGTGGTGGTCGGTTGACAGCACTTCACCCAAGTGTCCAAGACACGCTGCCAAAGGTCAGATGAGAACAAAGTCGATCATTGACCTCCGGCCTAGGGTGTCCTGGTGCCATTGATGGACACCCTTGTGCTTTAACATGATGTTCTTTATGGACAGTCTGGGGCTAGCACAGAAGTCCAATAACTGAACACTGCTCGGGTTCCAATCGGGGAAGCCTTTCTTCCCTGATCATACCTCCCAAAGTGTCACTTCAATGCCCACATTGACATTGAAGTGCCCCAGTAGAACAATGGACTCCCCGGTTGGTGCACTGTCCAGTACCCCTCCCAGGGACTCCAAGAAGGCCGGGTACTCTGCACTGCTGTTTGGCCCGTAGGCCCTCACAACACAAAGGCATAGGGACACGACCCTCTCGTTCACTAGGGTGAACTCCAACATGTGCCGGTTGAGCTGTGAGGCTATAAGCAAGCCCACACCAGCCCGCCGTCTCCACAGCCAGCCTCTCTCGATGAAATGGGTTCCAGAGAACAAACTGTGTGTGGAAGTTAGGCTGACGGTACTGCTCAACCTCCCTGTCAAGCTCAATCTCTTTCCCCCCAGTGAGTTGACGTTCCATATCCCCAGAGCCAGTTTCTGTGCCCGGAGATCCGGTCTTCGAGGCCCCCACCGACTGCCGGCCAGATCTCTTTGCACTGGCCCCTTATGGATCCTCCTGCAGGTGTGGGGACATTGCTCCTTCCAGCTGGGCCTGGCCCCGTGGGCCAGACCTGGTTCCAGGGTTAGGGCCCTGGTAACGCCAGTCCGGATGACGTAACTGGCCTTGTTTTTGTTGTCATCATAAAGGTCTGAACCGTCATCTAGGACCTGTTTGCCTTGGGTTACCCTACCAGGGGCATGAAGCCCCCAAAAACATAACTGCTAGGATCATTTGGGCACTCAAGCAATCGGGAGCAGAAGAGGTGCGCTGTGCCAACAGGGAGGAGTAACTTGGGTACGTCGATTGAGGCTGGAGAGCAGGTGAGCCCTGGTGTAGCAGTGGACGTAGATTGGGTGGAGTTAGGTCTTCCAAGCTGAATTTATGCAGGCTTCATGTCTAAATCCAAGAATTGAACCTATAAAACTGAATGTTTTGCCCAGGTTTCTCTATCTATTCTAGACTCTTCCCGTTTCCATTCCCAACCGGCTGTTTGATGACTGGAATAAAACAATGTCAAGATTTATATGGCAGGGAAAGAAACCTCAAATCAGGTTGAAACTCTCTATCAAAAGAAATAGGAAGTTTGGGTTTACCTTGTCTGAAAAATAACTTTATTTCAGCTCAAATCGGAGCCTTGCTGTTCTGGTGTAACCCAGAATATGAAGCTCAATGGAAAAATATTGAGTGATGTTGTGCCAGGGGTTCCTGTGCAAGCTTTACTGACAGATGACAGGAGGCTGACTCATATGGGGGAATTGGACAAACTTGGAAAGAATTCATCAAAATATATAACCTAAACAACTATGTTAAAATCTTAAACTGGTTGGCTTATGACCAAGGTTTTACACCTAACAGCACAGATTTGAGACGTAAAGTTTGGATAACAAAAGGTATTAAAGTTTCAACCAGATTGTAAAAGATAATACAGTAACATGAAAAGCTTCGAAATGTTGAAAGAATCCTTTGGCTTGAATAAACAGGACTTTTTTAGGTATTTACAAATAAGGAGTTATTATTACCAAGAAATTAAACCAAGCAACGACCTTTTTTTCTGAATAATTTAAAGCTTATAAGCACATATTAAAACAAAAAGGGCATGCATTAGAGAAAAACAATTAAGATTTACTATAGGATAATACAAATAATAATAGGCTTACTATGTACACAAAATTTACAGTTAAATTTCAGAAGGTCCAACAAGATCAAAGGGTTAGATAGGTCCAACGAGGTGTGAAGGTCCATGGTGTCTGAATAATGCATGCAATTTTTAGCGTGTGGAAAAAGCACATATAAGGCATGACTAATGCTTTATTTTTCATTTTGATTTATCAGTATTATTAAATCACTATTTGCTATCAATGGTGGACGGTGTAACCATAGTAACAGTAAACCAAAGGAGGCTGTATGAGAGGTTTACCACTCATAACCCCATCTTCTGTAACAGACCAGCGCGCGAGAGAGCAGAGCCACGAGGAGCCATCCTAATCAATGCCTTTAAACATCCCAGCGCTGGAACAAGGCGACACAAGGCATTTCTGAAGCACCGCGGTGGTCTCCAGCAGCTTCTGAGCAACAAAGCAATGAGAGTGACGAACCCACCACTGATTAGAGATAATTATGAGTCCTGATTAAAGCTTTTAATTAGTGCAGCTCAGCACTCGAAGTGGAGAGTGCGGCAGAGAAAAGGCGGGGAGAAGGAGGGGTGGGAGGGGTTAGGGGAGAACAGAGTGGGATGGGTCGGGAGGTGAGCGAAAACAATAATTACATGTTTAAATCTTTTGTCAACATATGAAAGCAGGTCCATGCAATGAGATGAAGAAACCTACTGTAAATATGAATGCAGACATCCAAAAACTTTTATAATAATTTCAATTATAACTATTTCATGATTGCAGACCATGTAATGTCTGTTATTAAGGTAGGTGCATGTGTTTCAAAGCTAATTCTAACCGAAAATAAATGGACATGACAATTACATGTAAAATTCAGTCAAAATCTGTAAAAAACTGCATGCAAGATTGTTTTGGTGTTCCACAAAAGTCCTTTCATCAGATATGTTGTTCTTCACATTTCCTGTCCTTCTCGCTGCCAGCAGAAGGTCACATGACGTCTACAGGAACACATCTATACACTGTCATGTATCTGTACAGCCTGTTCCTCCTCGTTTCACGTTCTCTTCCCTCCATCCCTTGCTCGCTCCATCTGTCTGCCCTCGCTCGCACCTCCATTTCCAGCTGCTGCATAATTATTAGCAGCTCTGTTCACTATCAATGCAATTACTGTGGACTGGAAAAGCGCGTGGGCCGGCATGAAACAGACAGAATGTAAAAAAAAAAGGATCTTAAAAAGCGGCTAAAACAAAAGCCGAGCTATGTCATGTAAGTGCAGTGAACTAGTTTCAGAAATAAGTGAGCTAATCTCAGAACAGCTCTGTATTACAGTCTGATGGTTATGAAAAAGGAAATCAAAATCAGGCACTTAAAAGTGATCAAATCATCCTATTTTAAATACTATTTATGGCTTTTTAAAAAAAATTACTTTGAGAAAACCTGGCTTGGTATTCCATATTTTACAAAAGTACAGTAAAATAATGCATATCAAATGAGAACATTACAACTGGTATTTAGTTAACTCCTCTGCTATTTAGTTTACTCCTCTTTCATACCATCTTTTCTCCCTGCTCAGGATCTCCACCTCACTGTCTTCAATAGAATGGTTTGTGGCTTTGAGATGAAAATGTATGGTGTTCTTCTTGGTTCTTCAGAACCAGAACAAGAAGGGGTGTCTCGATGCCCTATGTCTCGGGACTGTCAGAAAAACTGCAAAGAATTTTTAGACAACACGAAGTCCCCGTTTATTTCAAACCAGGCAACACGTTAGACAAAAACTGTTCACCCTAAGGACAAGATGCCGACACAAAAACAGAGCAATGTAGTGTATTCTATCCAATGCAGTGAAGAAAGTTGTAAAGAGCCGGTACATAGGGAGACTAAACAGCCACTTCACAAGAGGCTTTATCAGCACAGAAGACACGCGAGTTCAGGACCCCAGAGCGCTGTGCATCTTCATCTTAAAGCCACAAACCACTCTATTGAAGACAGTGAGGTGGAGATTCTGAGCAGGGAAAAAGATGGTTTGAAAGAGGAGTTAAGGAGCCATCTTTGTTAAGAAAGAGAATCCTTCATTAAATCGTAATGGAGGTTTAAGATTCAACCTTCCAGTTGTGTTTATAATGGTCTGCTGAAAACATGGAGACGCCTGATGCATTCTGATGCCAATCAGGTACTCAAGGAGAGGGAGCAAAAGTCAGGGAACTAAGAGATGCAGATGGCCCATCTCAGTCAAGTTTCAATGGGCCTTATCAGGAGGTCCCGCCCTGTGGGCAGGGTTTCACAGAGTTAGGATATAAACAGGAGTTCTCGACTTTTCACTGATTGAGAATGACTCTTGGATGAGAGTCGAAACGTATCGTTTTTCTAAAACAGAGTCCAGATGACTACAACTGAATCTTTTTCTACAATGGAACACTCCTGGATGAATGAGGGATTACACCGACACCTTCTTCAACAAAAGGGTATTGGATAATGGACTAATTAAACTCTGAAGAAGGATCCCCTCCCAATAATAGTACGTTGAGTAAGTTTTGCAGAACAGATTTGGTTGTGATTCCTATCAGCATTAGTGAGCTACAGTAAGCAAATAATGACTTTTAAAAGGCTCTCCATTATTTTCATTATTATACCTTCATAAACTTGCATGCTGTGCTTGTGTTTTGTAATTACAAGTATTTTCTACAATTTTATACTAAAAATTGTATAATTTATTGCTACAAAATGTTAAAATCTAAATGTAACTGATGATGTCAAAAGTCAATTAAATAGGAGCCCCTGTCATTAATGGGCTATATAGCCCATATATATTGTCTTGGACCGGGCTTAAAGCTTCCCAAACTTGGGCTGTGTATGCTGGGGTCTCGGCCCACTCTTCCGCTCATCCTCTGAAGTCCAGGCCCACTGAGGCTTGTGTTGAATTTGGGCTCTCTGTAGGCATCGCTCATCCACATCTTGTGATCAATCTGCTCCTTCTGAGGGATGAGACATACACTTAGTAGCCAAAAAGAACACGCACACAGCAACACATAGCAACCAAGCACGCTCAGTAGAGTGAGGACCGCACATTGAACCACATTCTGCAGGTCCAGTCCCTCGGTTTGGCTTCAGGCTCTGGCTTCAGGCGCCGGCTCCAGGCTCTGCCTGCGCTCCATGCTTCTCGCCCTGCCCTCTGGTCACAGAGGGAGATGAGGAGAGCACACTCAGTTGGCAGCATGCACAGCTACAAAAAACAAAACAGATAGGATGTAAGCGTCCCTTTAACCTGTACAGCGTGTTGATAACACTCTGCTGGTCCTGTCCCCCAGTCCCGATGGTTCCGGTTCCCATCTGTATCACGTGCTCCCCAGGTCGCTGCAACACTAGAGATGAGGAGAGCGCACACAATGGGCAGAAAGTGGGTACAATAAGAGTCATCCCTTTAAACTTCTGGTAAATGGATCCCGGCTTGTCCTGGCCTCTGATCTGCTTGTCGCGGCCGAACTGACCTCTTAGAGAGAGATGACTCAAAAAAAAAAAACTTCCGGGATCCAGCTCTGTTTTCTCCCGTGCATCCTCATCCAACCTTGTGTGTCCTCATCTTACCCTGACCAGCCTCCAGCTTGCTTCCCGTTTCCTGGTCCTGTTATCCTGCGAGACTCTTCCCCCAGGTACCTTCAGGGGTGTTTTTATACTCTAGGCCCAATGAGCGGTAGCACATTAGCAGAGCTTGTCTGTAGGCATGTATTCAGAAATCGGTAGTCCATCAAGAGAGATGGACTACCAAGAGTAAGAGCTAAGTATACTAAGGCCACAACAACGCCAACACAAACAAATGCAACCAGCACAAATTGTTTTCACGAGGCCATAGCAAATAAATGACACAAATTAGTCTCATACACTTATTGGAATAATGCAGAAAAGCAGAAAAGGACATCTAACAATGACCCATTTTCAATCCACATCAACAAATCACCCTTCTCCTCCCTCTCTAAGGTCTGCTTGTTCCTGCCTGGTTTTAGCTGTGCTTTGGAGCGTCACACAGCCTGTGATTCTGCTCCTGATGGTGTTATTTGATTTCAACTTTTCTCAGCTTTTCTTCCACATTTCTGCGTTTCCTGTCACCAAGCGTTGCGTCTGTTCCCACTCCTCTTTGAGACTAAAAATACTCAACAGGATGTGCTAAAACGTGACACCTGCAACCTCATCGAGGCAGTTCTGCAGTTTTTGGTGTTGTATTGTGGCTGCATTTCACCCCAAGCACTTAACTATAACAGAGGTGGACAGACATTTACTTCCTCTTCCTCTTCCTCTTCTCACTGTGAGTAAATTTACATGTGACAAAGCCTTATCTTGTCCATTTGAAATGATTTGCATATTTAGGTTTATTTTCTCTCATGTTTGTGTCTATCCTTATCAATACCAGATTTTGTGTATTATTTAACAGTGTACTATGTAAAATTTCTGATGGCGATTATGCCACCTGCTTGTGTCCATGGAAATGTTATTATTATTCATTCCTTCATTCATTTTTTACCGCTTGTTCCCGTTAGGGGTCACGGGTGACTGGAGCCTATCCCAGTGCCTTTGGGCCTTAGGCAGGGTACACCCTGGACAGTGGCCAACTCGTCGCAGGGCTATGTTATTTTTATGACACCACCATTTTTTTTTTGTCACATTTTTTTGGGGAACACTTGACAGAAAAAAGGATGAGAGAAAACACACAAAAAAAAAGTCTGTCAAATGTTTTATTTTTTATTAAAAAATTAAGTCCATCTGTGATTTCCCCCCCCATTTTACATATGTCAATTATAATGCTGATCCAGTCCCTGATCTTTGGCTCAATTTTTGTCATGATGGCCTTTTACCCTGCTGCCAGGGGTATATTACAAAGGTTTGTGTTGATTGTGTCCATGGCAGGGGTTTGCCTCCTGGCTGCCACAGTTTCTCCAACAGTTACTATATATATATATAATATATTTTCCCCCTCTGCACCAGCCCCTTACGGGTCCTCCTGCAGGTGGTGGGTCCACGGGAGGACGGCCCCACGTCACTCGTTCGGGCCCCTCTTCGCCCGTAAAAACAAAGTTATCCTCTCCTTCCCATTTATCTTTAATGTAACATAGAAGCTGCCTAAATTGTTCATACTCTTATATAATGTAGATATTATTCTCCTTGAAAGTTCTGATTTATAAACTTTAATAAATATTTCAATCAAAGGGCTATGATGGTCGTTGCTTTGTTTAACTTTTTGGTTGTAATAACTCCTTATTTGTAAATACCTATAAATAACTTGTTTTTCCAAGTCAAAGGATTCTTTAAACATGTCAAAGCTTTTCATGTGATTATCTTTAACAATCTGGTAAAAAAAAAACATATGTATATATTTTTTTAAGTTTAAATGCTTTTGTTTTTTAAATGTAAGAAAAGATCAAAACAAACACACTGAAAGAGGAACATGACCAGAGACACAAATCAAAAGCAGTTGACATCCAAACAATAATTGAAAAAATCAAACCATGGCCTAGAAAACGCCCCAAAACGTCCCATTTAAGTCTGTCAAATGTATAAATTTTCAGTTTAAATCCGAATGTAATTTTGTCCATATTACGAATGTCCAATATAATGTCAGTCCAGTCCTCGACTGTCGGGGCATTTTCTGTCATCCATGTCTTTGTGAGGGCCTTTTTTGCCAAATGATTCTTTCAACTCATCAAACCTCTTCAGATGATTCCTTTACAATCTGGTAAAACACCTTCATACCTTTTGTTGTCCAGACTTTTGAGTGTATGCTGTTTTTGATCATAAGCCAACCAATTTAACATTTTAATATCTTTGTTTAATTTGTATGTTTTGATTAGCTCCCTCCATGTTGTAAGAACAGACTTATAGTAATTTTTTCAAACAAGGCAAACACCAATCTCCTTTTTCTTTTGATAATTGTAAAGTTTTTAATTGGATCCTGTTTTTTTTCCCCTTGCCATATAAACCTTGAGATTGCTTTATTCCACTCATCAAACAGCCGGTTGGGGATGGAAACCAGAAGAGTCTGGAGCAGAGAGAGAAACCTGGGCAAAACATTCATTTGTATAGTTTCAATCCTTTGATTTAGACTAAATTATGGGATAAGGTTCCATTTTTCAAGATCTTTTTTTATGGTCTTAAAAAGAGGGATATCATTTTTCTCCATAATTGTTGTTAGGTCTCTATGGAGGACCACACCTAAATATCTAAGAGATTCCGTTTGCCATTAAGTCTTTTTAAAGGTCAGAGCCAGTAAGAGAGAATTTCAGTTTTTTGTACATTTAATTTGTATCCAGAAGTTGGGCCAATGCCAAATGCATCACATTGGGTATGGAAATTTCTGGTTTGGTCAAATACAATAGAACATCATCTGTATAGCATGCAATTTTATGTTCCCGTCCCATCAATCTTAACACCGTGAATTGTTTTTGATTGTCTAATAAATTTTGCCAATGGTTCCAAATACAAAGAAAAGAGGAAGGGAGACCCCCAGAGTCAGTGGATCTGTCAGACGACCATTGACTTTAACTCTTGATGTTGGACCATTGTAAAGAGCCCCAATATTTTGTATAATTAAATCGCCGATTTGAAATTTGTTTTTAAATAATTATGGCCAGCTAACAGAATTAAAAGCCTTCTCAGCGTCCGAACTAATTATTTTAGCTTTGTTTTGTTGTTTTTATATTTGGCTTATTATGGATCTTATGATATCTTGTGTTTGTCGTTTGTTAAAGAATCCTGATTGATTATTGTGGATCAAGTTGGGAAGTATTTGTTCTATTCTTTTGAACATAATTGAGGTGTATATACGATAGTCCACATTCAGAATAGAAATAGGTCTATATGAGGCACAATCCAATCGGTCATTCCCTACTTTTGGTATCAGGGATATGATGGCTTCCTTCCAACTAGGAGGGGTCTGAGTTTTTTTAAGTGCCCAGTTAAAAGTTGCCAAAAGGAAGGCAGGTGTGTCTTTTAAAGCTTTATACCACTCTGAGGTGAACCCATCGCTCCCCGGGGATTTATTGTTCTTTAATCTTTTAATTGCCCCTTGTATTTGCAAAACTTATTTTGTTATACTTGCTTGTTATTTTTTATTTTGTTCTTCTGACATAACAGGCCAATTGAGGGTGTCCAGAAAGGAATTTATATCATCTTCTTTATCATCTGGAATTTTAAAAAAGTTTTTATTTATAGAAGAATTCAAATGCTGATTGAATTTGGTCTTATTTGGTTAAAACTACATCACTTTGCCTGTCCTGTATTTTAAAAATTGTTCTTTCAGCTTGTTTTTTAAGTTTCCAAGATAGTCATTTAGAACAGTTTGATCCACTCTCATAATATCTTTGTTGGGTAAAGAGAATTTCCTTCAATATTTCCTGTGAAGTCAGATCATTAATTTCTCCTCTTATCTTTTTAATTTCTTGTAGCATTTTAGGACTCCCCTTTTGGCATGGTTTTCCTCCAACAATTTAAATTTCTCTTGCAGAAAATTTAGCTTTTTCTCCCATTGTTTATTTTTTTCGGAGGCAATGGCTATAAATTGTCCTCTCAAGACTGCTTTGGAAGCATCCCAGAGGATTGGCGGAGAAATTTCCCCCAGTATTTTTCTCCGGATAAATCTTAATGTTGTTTGAAATTTTTTCCTTAAGGGACCCTTTTTCAAAGGGTCATTAAACTGGCTGGCATTGAACCTCAATAGTGAGTTTTATTCATCTTTCATGCAAATCTACAGAAATGTAGATAGGAACATGATTACTTTGGTCCATTGTGTTATATCTGTCTCAGTGATATTTAGATCTGTCTTTATTGAGAACAAAAAAGTAGTCTAATCTGGAATAGTTTGTATGTGGATTAGAAAATAGAAAATGGGTATTTGGGTTCAATTCCCTCCATATGTCAATATAATCCTATCTTTTTTATTGTTCCTCTAGTGCCTCTTGAGGTTGACACGTCTAATGTAGGCGATTGGAGTTAGGGTCCCTCAGAGTGGTTTACAATCAGGTCCATGACATCAGCATATAAAGTGATATCACTCACTGGTGGAGCATACACATTTAAAAGATTAAAACCTTTCCATTAATGTTCCTTTAACCAGTCCATATCTGCCTTCTTCATCCTTACATTCAAAACTCGGTTTAAGATCAATATTGCAACTCCTCTATTATGTTTGCCTCTGTATGATGAATAATAGGATATTTTATAACAGAATTTCATATTTTTTTTATGTTCAGTGTCATTCAAATGTGTCTCTTGTAAATAAATAATGTCTATTATTTCTTTTTTAAGTTTCATTTTTAAATTTTTGTTCGTGTGATTGGATTCAGTATGCCATTCACGTTGAAGGATGCTACTTGTAACACTTCTGATCCCATTGGGTTGATTGTATTGATTTTATCGTTGATAACTTTTGAATGTTTTTAATCTCTCTGGTCAATAACAACAAACATACGCAAGCTCCAGATCTGTTTCTTCTGCGGAGGAGACCTGGAGCTGGATCACCGGAGCAGTTTTTTGTATTGGGGAAACCAGAGGGGTAATCCTGACCAAGATCCTGGCTCAGACCTGGACAAAGGTCAAGTAGGGTGCTCCAGACCAGATTCCAGATTCAAATATAGAAAAAAGTCCAAGTAGGTGCTCCTGACGTGGATCCTGCTTCAGATCTGGAGAAGCTGACCAAGAACTGGAGAAGGGTCACGCTAAGTGTTCCGGAGTACGATTCACAACCATGATCCTGGCTCTGATCAGGAGAAGGGGCCTATGTATATAAACCATTTTTCCACTTTGGAGGAGATCGGAATGCTCCAAAAGTGTCTCTACTGTCTTAAGTGAACTGTATCGTTAAGTATGGGTGACGTCAGTTGGTCACGTAGTAGAGTCAGGCCCTGAGCAGGAAACACAGGCTCCATGGACCTAACTTATGGAGGATTTTGTGGGCCAAAATTAAATGCTTAAATGCACAATTAATTAATTATGTATGTCATGAATTGCACAATTAATGAATTGAATGTGCATTTAATACATTTAAAGTGCAATGAATTAATTGAACAAACAATGAATTAATTTAATGGTCAATGAATTAATTATATGTGCCAATAAACATTTAAAGCTTAACATTAAAAATATCTATTTAATTAAGTCATGATTTCATGGTGTTGGGGCAACATTTAAAAAATCTGTCAGACACACTCGTCAAACTCAGAGGGCGGGACATTTCTCTACAGAGGGGACATTGCAGTTATTGTGATGTTGGGTCAGAATAGAGGAGCGGGCACAGCAGAGGCAGAGCCGAGGAGTGGTGCAGGCTTCGGGTTTGAAGCGGGGCCAGGTAGCACTCACCAGGCTAATATCTCAGGATGAACCCGCTGCGGTTGATGCCTCATCCTGGACAGTGGGACGTTGAGCAACATATGAAGGCACTTAATTTGACTACATGCACATGTTTATGAGGAAATGGACTTGTGCATCACGGCTGTTCCTGCCTTCAGCGGGGGCGAGGAGAAGGTGGACAAGCATCCGGGTTTAGTCCTGATGTTGTTTGCATTGACTGACTATGGCGTGGCACTGTCCTCATACCACATGGTCAGATGTTTGGTGCTGATGCTTTACAGCGCATACAGCAGACAAATGGGACAGAAAAAGTATTTATTGTCTAAATAGTTACAGGCGCATGGCCCAAATGCATTGCACCGCAGGTAATGCGTGACTTGTGTCTGTCTCTCCTCCTCCGGTCAAACTTTAAAAGGAAACCATGGGCTGCAGGGAGCCTATGTTAGAGGTCTGCACAGGACTGGCTTTTCAATCCGACTCCTGCTCGATCCCGAAACGTGTCTGACCACTCCTGCCTAGTCCCGAGTGCTCCTTCACGCCTGCCCGCCCAGAGATCCCAGCGGGTCCCTAGTTTTATACCTTTTTAAACACAGTGCCATAGACTCTGGTGCTCTTTGTGCAGAGACAGCCTACAGTATATCATGATAAAGCCCCACTTCACTTTTATGAATGAGATATTATAATGCCTGGGAACTTCAGAGGGACAAATTTACAACACCAAACTGCTCGCACACGGACCATACTGCGGTAACGGCCACCACTCACAGCACTCATTCATAAAGTTAGTTCAACAATCCATTCACCAGCGTTGCTCTGTTCTACTCACATGGTTCAAAGTGTTGTGTGCGAATAAAACCACCTGACTCTCAGAGCTCTCCTCCTCCTTGCGTCTCCTCTCTCCTGCTCTTCTTCATAGCAGTGAACGACAAGCAGACACACGCATGCATGCATGCATATACACATTCACACATGCACTGCTCTGTTTCCCATAGGGCAGATGCTGCATTCTGGCTGAGGCTCTGCAGGACTGTTGTTTGGGACATGAGCGGGACTCGAGGTGTTTAGGTCTGACCTCCTGCTCCCGCTCGAGGCCATGGTAATCGCCTGTTGCAGCAGAAATAGACCTTTTATAAGAATGTGCTCTCAAACCAGAGCGAGTTTAGTTTGGCTTGAGTGAATGTAGCCTAGAAGTTTCCCTGTATCTGAGTTACTAAGGGAAAACCAAAGTTGGGCTTTCTGCTAGTACTGTGCTGCTTATAAAGGACGTTTATGTTGTTCGGGTGTAAATGCTTCTGGTACAGACTCCATTTCTGGAGTCTCAATCCTTTGAGTCTGGACTGTCTGAAAAACTACAATGGATTTTTAGAAAGCACAAAATTCTTGTTTATTTTAAACCGGGCAACACTTTAAGACAAAACTGGTTCACCCTAAGGACTAAAGGATCAGGATGCAACTCAAAAACAGAGCAATGTAGTGTATTCTATCCAATGCAGTGAAGAAAGTTGTAAAGAGAGTACATAGGGGAGACTAAACAGCCACTTCACAAGAGCTTTATCAGCACGAAAGACACGCAAGTTCAGGACCCCAGAGCGCTGTGCATCTTCATCTTAAAGCCACAAACCACTCTATTGAAGACAGTGAGGTGGAGAAGCAGGGAGAAAAGATGGTTTGAAAGAGGAGTTAAGGGGCAATTTGGTTTAAAAAGAGAATCCCTGTTTAAACAGAAAGAGGTTGAAGGTATATATAGCAGCATTTTTGAACCCATGAGGTGGGAGAAGTCCTGGCAATTCAAATGCAATCAGGTAATACTCAGTGCTTAAGGGGGCTGCGGTCAGCTAACAATATGATTTCTTTGGGCCATTAAAGGGGTCTTAGGGTAACAAATAAGAAACTTAGACAGCGTAAACCAATAGATTATCAGGACAAGCTATTATCAGGAAGTTCCGCCCGGTGGGCAGGGCTTACGCAGCCCAGAGTAGGATAAATATCTGAGTTCTCAGACGCAGATTGAGGATGACTCTCGTCGAAACGTTTTTTTTTTTTAGTTAGTCTGACTGATTCTTTTAAATGTTGCACCAACACTATGAAATCATGAATTGATTAAATAGACATATAATGAATGAATTGCCCATTCAATTAATCAGTTGTGCATTAAATTAATTCATTGTACTTTAAATGTATTGATTGTGCATTTAAGCATTTCATTTTGGCACACAAAATCCTCCATACTAACTGAGCTGAAGGGCTGCATTATGACGCTACTCTGCTGGTGACATGGAATGTGGTTTTGCTGCTCAAAGTTTGTCACTCCATCATAGCCAATAATGTGTCTGGTGTTGGAAAGCTGGCTGACCGCTGCAATCTCCAAGTAAACACAAAGAAAACAGATCTCCACAGATTGTAGCAATGGGATAATTTGCATCCATTGTCACACATTCACTCTCTTCCATACACCACATACTTGGACACTGGAGGAAAGGTGGGTGAAGTGCCTTGCCCAAGAACACAACAGCGTCCCACCCCCTGTGGCACCAGGCTTTTCAGCAGTCTACATCCAAGTACAAACCAGGCCCATCCCTGCTTAGCTTCAATGATCTGATTAGATCGGGCTTTGACAAGTTGATTCCACTTTTGACTCAGTGTTTGAGGTGTGCAAGAACTTGATGCTGCTCTTCTATAGAGCCACCAAAGAGTCCATTTTGCATTCTGGCATCACCTGTTTTGTTTGGAATTTGGGTGTGAAATTTACACATTTTCAAATATTGGTATCCCTGAACGCAGTTGTTTGAGGACTGTATGTTTCACCGTGTTGTCTGCTGTTTGGATATTGTGTAATTCTAGTTTCCACGGGAACCAATAAATTGACTAACTAAACTTACACGACCCGGTCTGGGGGACTAGAGCAATCTGAATCATGCATACAACCACAGGGACTCGGGTGTTACGGTAGGTTATCAAAACCAGTGCCTGGCCGTCCTTCTGCTGTTCTGCAGCTCTTTTTCTCTCTCCCTCGCTCTCTCTCCCTGGCTGTTAGCTGGAGTGGCTGTTAGCCTGTGGAGTGGACATGTGGAAGTGATGTCGCTGGTAGACAAAGCCTGGCAGGGGAGCTGGCATGACTTGACACATGTTTAATCTTTTTTTTTCATACCCTTTTTACATTCCAGACTTCTTAACTTCTTATTCCTTTATTTGGATTTCTGTTCTTGTTTCTGCTCCCTTGAACAGTATATGGACAGACAATAATTGCTAAAGTAAAGGGTTACATGTTGTTGCTCATAATAATGAGATGGGAAAAAAATATTTTTTTTAAGTTCGTACTCAAAATGCTGGACTTCTGGTGGTTCCAAGAGTCTCTAAAAGCACTGTAGGCTCCAGGTTGTTACCGCTCTTGAAGGCAGACACATCCCCGTTAGAGATGAGCCAGATGAGGGTGGTGTTGTCCGCAAACTTGATCAGTTTTACGGAGTCGTGTTATGCATGGCCATATCCAGCGTTGAGGTCTGTGAGGTCTGGACTTCGGTATTTTTCCTAGCCCAACTTTTACTAATTAAGTCGGCAGTGATGTTTGTATGTGCAAGTGGACTATTTTACACGACGCGTCAGTGTTTATAGGGTGTGCGTGCGCTGCATCGGTATGTGTGTGTGCTTGTGTGTGTGGGGCAGCAGGTCAGCATAAAGAACTGGATGCAAAAAAGAGGTGAAAGGCAGAATTGGCCCGTGGTGTCGTTATCATTAACATTATGGGAGCAATATAGAACAACAGAGCAGTACCAGAGCTTCAAGTGACCCACTGTGAGCCGGGCCTGTGCCATCATTCAAACCTGCCTCAGGTCCTCCACTCCTTTCGGTGCCCAACGTGCATGGCCCACACATCCCAACGCCAGTCTCGCACTGATTATATGTCCTACCTGTACTCCTCATGGCTCCATCACAGTACGCTTTTCTCCTCTCTCCAAATAGTGTACATGATCCAGACCCATTACACAGTGACAAGAGCAGCTAACTTCAAAGAGTAGGGCGCAAAAGGATGTTTCCCACTTTTCTTCATAAAGTCACTATAAGCGGTGGTAGGCTTACTTAAGACGAGGAGCTATGGATCTACTCAGCCTATAAATGAATCCTAGATTTGCTGTGTAATTACCTCTGATTTTTTTAATGTGATAATGCGTATCGATGAGTGGTACTTAAGTATTGCAAATGATATTATAAGTGAAAGTTGGGTTAGAGCAGTGGGTCTCAAACTGTGGGTGAGGGTCCACCTGACAAAAATACTATGTAAAAGGAAAACTGCAAAACACAAATTTGTCGACGACAAAAGCCATGCATATTACTGCAACTCATTTTTGCAACAGCAATATTGTAATAAAAATACTTACACATGTTAGCACCATTGATTTTGTCTTTGACAAAACAAGTTATTAAGGCCAAAGTGTAGCTGTTAAACAATGGCCTATGAATATTGGAGAGAATTGATCATAATGCAGGCCATGTCTGTACACGATTTATTGTTGTAATGGCTGGTGAAAATGTAATCTGGGGGTATTTTTGATTAATAAATTACATACATTTACATAATTTTCTTTCAAAATTCTATGGGGAAGGAGTCCTAAACCCCCTGTCTTCAAGTGTAGGCCGACCTACTACAAGTAAGACACAAGCATAATATTCAAGGATTCTCTAAATGAATGGCCTTATAGCTCTTTATATAAAGCTGTTTTATTTAAATAGGTTTTTTAGTCAAATAAATTTGAACCTCGGTATTTTGAAAACCCTGCATACGGTACTAGCATTAGCTCCTTACCTTAGCTTGAGCAAGTTACCGGTAGTTTCCACCCTCAAGAGCTCAATATTCCAGCCTGTTTTTTTCCCTAACATGAGATCCAAGTTCAATAGGGCAGTGGTTCTCAGCCTTTTTCACTCATGACCCAAGTCATACTGTATAGGCCAACAAATAGGAATCTACAGTTACCATTGCATTTTGATGGTGTCAAACCTTGTTTGAAACTATTCCAAAAACGTTAAACCTTTCTCCGTATCTTCTGGGGACATCTTGAAATAATTATGCAACTTGAGAACCACTGCAATAGAGCCGAATCCATAAATACTGCAGCGTTACTCAGGTTTGGTTATTATTGGAGTTTCAGGGAACACCCAGAGACATCACACTTGTATTAAGACACTTGCACACTTTCTGGTGGCGCAATTGAGTACAAGTATATGCACGAGACAAGGAAAACCAAACGTGGGAAACCATGAGCACCCCTAGTCTGGAGGCATGATTCAAAGCCTATGAGGCACTGTGACTTCCAAACTTTGCAACGACTTTCCAAAAAAGAAAGACAATAGAAACCAGACTTGGCAACTATGATTTTGGCCGGTGTCTAACAGGGATCCCAGGGGCCCATCTGCTCAGACAGTGACCCTTCCTCCCCCACCCCATTCACTCCCTGCCGCCGGTTCACACGTCTGTACTTCCACACTTCCTGGTCTGTTCTGACACACTCCAGCCCCCTCCTCTCCCATCAGAGTGTGGGGGGGCAGCAGCAGATGGGGGGCCTAGGTCACCTCTGACCCTTGCTGTGCTGGGTCCCCCTCCCCTTCACAGGCACCTGGCACCTCTCGCGCTCCTTCATTAGCCACAGCCGCTCCCACACCTGAGCCTGGTAATCAGTCTGCCAATCAGGGCGGGCAAGAAGGGCGGGGGGCTTTGTATTGGGGGCCATCAGTCATTTGTCCGTGGCGTCGAGCTTCATCATAATAACGCAGGACAGTGGGTCTTGGAGAGCCGCTGACCTGTGTCTAAAAGTGGTGAAATGACGTCTTTGTTGGTGCTGATAGAGCGCTCGACTTTGGCTTTTCTGCCGCGGGTTTTATTGTTAGTGCAATGTAGCAAGACCCACTGGGATCCAGGCAACAAGACCATGTTGGACTGAAGAAGTCAAAGGGGGTACAATTCTGTTTCACAAATGTCATGTAATGTAAGACCCTCCAAAAATGTTGTGCAGGGAATAGATTTATAACCGATAGTCTTTTGCATTTATCAGCAAATAAAATTACGTTCATTGGACATACAATATTTGTTTCTGTAAATGTACACTTCAGTAAATACTTTAGAGGTTTGCTTTTGTAATTAATGTTATTGTAAAGAAAAGGGATGATCCGCACAACTCGATTAGCTATTAAGAGATTTTTTTTTTCTCTCCCCAGAGTGATGTTTTGGGCGCTGCCCTTCATCAACGGATCATCTCTTTTCCGTATTGTGACTATGTTTCTGTGATCCTGCACACTCATCTTCAGGACGGATGTGCGTGACTCTCTTCTCTTTCAAATATTTTGTTATTGGCCTTTAAACATGCTCTATTTCTGCTTTGTCTCCACTTTTTCATCAGATTTTAGACAAAATTAAAAAAAATAAATGAAAAAATGACTCATCATGACTCATAGCAGCCTAACATTTTATAACACACTTTCACACAGTTGGGGGAAAGTATTATTACTAGTATTATAAGCAAAAAAGTAATACATATCAAATATATAATAAGTTGTCCATGTTAAAAGGCTTTATACATACAGTACATACTATATGCTGTATATGTTTTTGAACTTTTAGCCTTGTAACAAATCCAAACAAGTCCTTTCGCCTTCTGCCATTTTGTATTCTATCAGACATCAGGGCTAAATTACATGTGCTTTTTTTTAATGTGAAACACCAAAGCTCAAGTGTCTGATATATATATACGCAATGGATTTTCAATGCGGGAGTTAGCGTTAGCCTCCAAACATAAACTACAGTATGTAAAACCAGGGCTGTTTTGGCGACAATCACTCGACCACACGAGAGTAACACCAGAGCCTCAATACCTCATGTAACACTTTTATACTTAAGATAATATTAGCGACATCAGCGTACATGCTAACAACCACATAATAAACATTTCTTAAATCTAGCATGCTGCAGGGTGGCCTGGCCTCAGTGACAAAATCCAAATTAAATAACACATATTCAGGACTTTCATCAGTAGCTCAGGCCCAACCTGTGGACAATATCTTTCAAAAATATAGCGAGCCGCAACAGTCTGACAATTAATGTTTTTGTTTCATCAAGTGCCCAAAAACCTGCATTAATTAGTGAACTAAAAAAAATAGACATTGAATTGTATTATCATTCACAACAACCATTTGTCTGAACATTCATGTTCTTAGTTTGCTGCCTCATTAAAATGAATGGGATGGAAGGTTGATATCAGTATCAGGTGTCCAGCTGTTCAAAACATGTCTAAACACAGAATGGTCTATAGCAAGGGTTCCCAAACTGTGGCCCGGGGACTAAATGCAGCCCTCAAACCAATGCTTATTGGCCCTCAGCTTTCCTGCTGAATCGTAAAATAATTGGCACTCCTTTTCATTGCAAATGTGAGTAATTCACCACTGTAGTCAATAATATCACATTGTATTGAGATACAGACCTAAAATTAATGTGCAGCCCACAGTGAAAAAAGTTTGGACACCATTGGTCTGTGGGATCTTTACATGAAATGGTTTTGTCCTTGAATCATGCAAGGGCAGGTGGACAGTTTCATTTCTCCACACAGTAAAAGACTTTGACTCCCAGCCTCAGACTTGTTTTCAAAGTAAGTGACCATAGATCATGATCAGAGAGTCCTGACTAGAGTGTGAAGTGCTTCACAGGAGGTATGATGGTTTGGGGGTCAGAGCATCCCCCCCAGACAACCCAGTTCAAGTTCTCCTCTTCAGGCTGACCAACTGTTCTTCTGGGTTGAGAGAAGAGCGAGCGCCGAGGGAGAATGAACACGGGCAGGAGACTTTGTGTCGAATGCTGGGAGACAGAACTGAAGATTTCAGTGAAATAGGCACTGTTTCATAAATAATGTTCTATATTCTAGCAAGAGAAAAAATCTTATTGAAAAGGCCTAAGACCAAAGCGCATCAAAGACAAGTACATTGATCTCATCTGATAATTATCCAACCAATAGATATAAACATAGTTATTTTCCTTATCAATGTGGGTATGATTTTTTTATTTTCTTAAAATGAAGTAATTTGTATGGGAAATAAATTAGAAATAAAGTGTGAATGAGCAGAAGATATAGGCTTATTGCAGCCTGCTCAGATTACCGGAATAACACCAGGTCACAGCTCGTCTGGAGGGAAACTAAGCCTGAGAACGGCCCCCATCTGCAGCTCGTTTCCTGCGGCCAAAGTGCATATGCCGGGTGAGGATGAGAGTGAGGTGAGCGGAGAGGGGCAGTGTGAGGGGAGCAGAGTGAGGAGAGCAGCATGTGGAGAGCAGCCTGAGAAAAGGGTCAGCGTGAGGAGAGCAGAGTGAAGAGAGCAGCGTGAAGAAAGCATCAGCGTGAGGAGAGCAACGAGGGGCAGAATGAGGAGAGCAGCATGTGGAGAGCAGCCTGAGAAAAGGATCAGCGTGAGGAGAGCAACGAGGGGCAGAATGAGGAGAGCAGTGAGAGCAGCCTGAGAAAAGGATCAGCGTGAGGAGAGCAACGAGGGGCAGAATGAGGAGAGCAGCATGTGGAAGAGCAGCCTGAGAAAAGGATCAGCGTGAGAGAGAGCAGTGGCAGCGTATGAGAAGAGCATTGAGGGGCACGTGAGGAGAGCAGACAGTGAGCGCAAAGTAGCAGGATAAGGGGGCAAGCAGCAGCTTGAGGAGAGTGCAAGTTGCCAGAATGAGGAAGCAGCATGAGGAAGAGCAGCAATGAAGGAGAGCAGCATGAGGAGAGAAGCAGAGGAGATTAGCATGAGGAGAGCAGCAAGATGAGGAGAGCAGCATGAGGAGAGCAGCATGAGGAGAGCAGCATGAGGAGATTGAGCATGAGGAGAGCAAGCATGAGGAGATTAGCATGAGAGACAGCATGAGGAGAGCAGCATGAGGAGAGCAGTGAGGGGCAAAGGGAGGAGAGCAGCATGAGGAGAGCAGCATGAGGAGAAGCAGCATGAGGAGAGCAGCATGAGGAGAGCAGTGAGGGGCAAAGGGAAGAGAGCAGCATGAGGAGAGCAGCATGAGGAGAGCAAGCAATGAGGAGAGCAGCATGAGAGAGCAGCATGAGGAAGCAGTGAGGGGCAAAGGGAGGAGAGCAGCATGAGAGAGCAGCATGAAGGAGAGCAGCATGAGGAGAGCAGTGAGGGGCAAAGGGAAGAGAGCAGCATGAGGAGAGCAGCATGAGGAGAGCAGCATGAGGAGAGCAGCATGAGGAGAGCAGCAGAGGAGAGCAGCATGAGGAAGAGCAGTGAGGGGCAAAGGGAGAGAAGCAGCATGAGGAGAGCAGCATGAGGAAGAGCAGCATGAGGAGAGCAGCATGGGAGAGCAATGAGGGCAAAGGAAGAAGAGAGCAAATGAGAGAGCAGCATGAGGAGAGCAGCATGAGGAGAGCAGCATCAGGAGAGCAGCATGAGGAGAGCAGTGAGGGGCAAAGGAGGAGAGCAGCATGAGGAAGCAGCATGAGGAGAGCAGCATGAAGGAGAGCAGCATGAGAGAGCAGTGAGGGGCAAAGGAGGAGAGAGCACATGAGGACAGATCAGCGTGAGGAGACGACAGTGAGGGCAAAGGGAGGAGAGCAGCATGAGGAGAGCAGCATGAGGAGAGCAGTGAGGGGCAAAGGGAGGAGAGAGCATGAGGAAGCAGCATGAGGAGAGCAGCATGAGGAGAGCAGCATGAGGAGAGCAGACATGAGAGAGAGCAGGCATGAGGAGAGCAGTGAGGGGCAAAGGAGGAGAGCAGCATGAGGAGAGCACAGAGAGAGCAGCAGAGAGAGCAAGCAGATGAGGAAGCAGCTGAGGGAAAGGGAAGAGAGCAGCATGAGGAGAGCAGCATGAGGAGAGCAGCATGAGGAGAGCAGCATGAGGAAGAGCAAGATGAGGAGAGCAGCAGAGGAGAGCAGTGAGGAGGCAAAGGAGGAGAGCAGCATGAGAGAGAGCAGCATGAGAGAGAGCAATGAGAGAGAGCATGAGGAGAGCAGCATGAGGAGAGCAGTGAGGGGCAAAGGAGGAGAGCAGCATGAGAGAGCAGCATGAGGAGAGCAGCATGAGGAGAGCAGCATGAGGAGAGCATGAGGGCAAGGGAGACAGCATGAGGAGAGCAGCATGAGGAGAGCAGCATGAGGAAGCAGCATAGGAGAGCAGCATGAGGAAGCAGTGAGGGGCAAGAGGGAGGAGAGAAAGCAGCATGAGGAGAGCAGCATGAGGAGAGCAGCATGAGGAGAGCAGTGAGGGCAAAGGGAGGAGAGCAGCATGAGGAGAGCAGCATGAGGAGGCAGCATGAGGAGAGCAGTGAGGGGCAAAGGGAGGAGAGCAGCTCTTTCTTTTGCAATCGCTCTTTTCCTTTCCTGAGTCCTGCTGATGTCCTTGAGAGGAATGGTGAAGTTTCTTTAACAGTGGTGTTGGACCAGACTGACAATAATAGAAAGTTTATTAAACTAGGACCCCATGTCCTCTCATTATCTTATTTTATCTTTCTACTTGTAAAGTGTCTTTACCTTGGAAATGTGCAAAGGTTATTCCATTACATAAATCTGGTGACCCTGAAAACATGAGTGGATATAGATTTATTTCTACTCAATCAATCAATCAATCAATCAATCAATAAACAGCATAGTCAATATTTTTGAGGAATGCATTTTTACTCAACTATCCAATTATTTTTCTGCTACAGCTTTTCTTCTTTTTGTTTTGATGATAGAATGTGTACTGGCACATTATTCATCGAGCTCTAATGTCACTTTTCTTCTAATAAGAGTGATATACAAGCGATATCTCACTGTAGTTTTGGCTTCCACCGTTGTGTCTTTTATCAGAGGTTATCCCAAGTGTGGTCAGTTTGACAGCTCTATCAGACTGACCATGCCTGCCCCGCATGGTGGTCTCTGGAGAAGTGAGTCCCACGTGTGAGCCAAAGTAAACACTATTTCTGGCTATACAATTTATCCAAGCACACACTCACAAAAAAAGGGACTTCATTTTGCAATCACTCCGGACAGAATACCACAAGAGGACTCCATCATCGCGACAGAATTGGAATAAAATAAACGACTCTGAACTTCCCAACACAGTTCCAGGCACACTCAAATCCACGAATCTACCACAGAACAACATAAATAAAGCGGAAAGGAGGGCTCTAAACAACGGAACAAACAAATAACAATGATCCCAGCCAATAAGGGTAGGACAACAGTCGTGAAGGACACAGACATACAAAGAGAAAATAGACGCACTGTTAAATGACGCCGACACATTTGAACTATTAAGAAAAAGTCTAACAGAGGAAAAGAAACAAGAAACGAGCACCGGCAAAGACAAATAGATATGGTATGGCTCGGTCTACTATAGATTCAGTACTGGCCCCCTTTAAGTCCATGCTTTTTATCGGGCCAATGCACTGCACACATGTCTGAAAAGCCTGGACGCTTCATTGATGCTGAAACATTAGAACTCCAACCTAATTTGAGTGACGTGTAGCGTATTTGACGTAACTGGCATAGCTTGTGCAGATTGTCCAACAGGTTACTATTAAAAGTGATTCAATTTGGTGTAAATTGGGGGTTTTGTATTTTCTTGTCATTGACACAATACAATTTTGCAATTCACTGCAAAAATTCCTAATGTTGTGATGTAATCTGCATAAGGTTTATCTTAAACTAGAATAGTGTGATGTCACCTAAACCCAGCCCATTACAAAAGGAATCTACCATTAGCTGTCCAGACTACATGAACCTAATTCGATATTCCGTCAGCTGGGAGCTTTGTTAGATAGCGGCCCATTGATTCTGGGGTGCTGTTTGCCAGCCGGGAGTGCGTTTACAAATGGGTTTAGCGGACAACCCTGCCTCTGGCCTCTTAATGAGCGGGTGTCACGCCGCTTGTCGATCGGCACATACGCGGCGCTGACAGACTCACTGGCGGAGCACTCAAGTCTAATGTCATGGGGAGATGTTGGGGGCTCGTATTGACCCAGGCCTGGGGACTCTCATGGAGGACAAAAGACATGGGCAGGCCACACATGGATTGACTTCAGTGTCTTGTAAAGTTCAGCTTGTTTAAAGGTCGTATATAGTGCGAAATTGACCTTTTTTGGAGTTTTTAAACCATGTTATAGTGTCCATCAAAAACATACCTGGAGTCTAGGGCTGCAGTCCTTAAGCCATTTAGTCAACTACAAACCTGGAATAGTGTCTTAGTCAACCAAATTCTTTATCAGTCAACAATTTTTTGATTTATTTTTTTGCCAGTAACAAACCCTTGCTGTTTGCAGCTGCTATTGCCTCATTTAAACTGCTTCACAGCCACCAAGTCACCAGCAGAGGGAACACAATCTACCCGCCAATGCAAATCAGGTTTTGCATAATGTTATCATTGTACAAAACACACAGAAAACTTTACTTTTCCATTCTGACCAGGGGTGGAAGTAGTACTCCATTTTGTTGCTCAGATTAAGGCTTTATTGAACTACCAGTTAAAAAATGGAAAAAAAGTAATATTTCGCAGTGATTGTGAGAACTATTTCAGAGTCAAATGTAGTGATCTTAATAAAGAATTGTACAGCTTTTTAGTGTACAGAAGCAACGAAATTGATGTCTTCATTTTTCTAGGGAATTGTATGTATATATTTTTGTTTTCTTAAAACCGGGACTTGACCTTATAAACTTTAGGCAGAATATCATTATGAACATGCTAAAAGATACTTTTCAGTCCAAAAGTATAGATACTTAAACACTCTACTTTAAGCACAGTACTTCTACTTTTGTACTTCGTTACAGTTCACCACTGTTTCTGACCTAATTCCCTCTCCACAGCTTCACCCATTTTAAACTGTCCATGTACTTGAAAGTTATGGTCGACATTTAGAATTTGTTGCGTGTGAACATGACCTCTGTGCGACCCCCGGTTCAACTGTACCTTCAAACAGCCAAACTCATCACTATGTGCTTTGTCTCCTTTTGCCTGACGACACAAGATGGATGGTCTGGTAATGAAAAATCTGGTGTGGGGGTTGCTATTGTGTTGCTATGTTATTTGCACTGCACAGTGAAAGCTCTGTCCACTCTTGCTCCTGCTATAATTCTCCAAAGGCAAACACAGCCCTTGGATCAAATGAAAGGTAGGTCCGAGCAACGGGATATTAGAAAAACAACAGATGAGCTAGCTAGGTTTCAGTGTGGCATTTACACGTCGCCCTGTTATCCCGCTCACTCACGACACTAATGGCTATTTACCTTGTCGAGAAAGGGCTCTGCGTTCTCACCGCTGCCGACGGACAACAGGCCCCAAACAAGCGGACAGCCTCGAGAGAAGAAAAAGAGCAGACAGGACCTAGAAATCTATCACTCAAGTCCGTTACCCAAGCGACACTCTCCGTGATCACTACGGCAATGAACGATCACGAGGAAAAAGCGAAAGAATACTGTCAATATTTGTTCCCGGTGGCTTCCTGAACAAAGTAGATACATTTCAGTCTCTTTTCCCGTAAGCCAATTGCAAAGCTGTACCTTTTATTTGAGGGCCCGGAGGAGTAGCCGGGAGACGTGCCGAGGAGACAAGCGGAGGTGCGATGATGGACGTTAGCAAACAGAGAAAAACAGAAGACAGTGGACCTTTCCCAGGGCGATTCTTTGGCATACAAACAGTGAATCCTGCTCCTCGTCTCATTAAGAAGCGGCTGCATCATCAGTTTGGGAGATATTGCTCTTCGGGCCAGCCTGGCTCTGCTGCCAATAAATATATCCTTCAGTGTGCTCAGACAGGAGAGAGCAAATGTAGCCGCTTTCAACACTATTGGTTTGGGTTTGTTTTATTAAAAGGTGCCCGATGTAACTTTTCTGGGGAGGTTACGTCACCTGCTTGTCTCTATGGTGATGTTACTGCTTTGCCTGAAATGCTGAGTAGCATGGCATTAAAACAATAACATGTATTTCATTACAATTGTATTGCTTCAAACTACATGCCTATAAAAACATACACTGATAACCCCCCTGTGAGGGGGGCGTCTCTCCATACACATTCATAGACGCAAACGTCTTTATCTCTGTTCTAGCCCAGGTCCTCAAATGCAATCTTTGGCTCCATGCAACCTCGACTTCAGTCAATTCAAATGTTCAATCACATACTAAAGAATGGTGAAGCAAAGGTCCCCATATTAAACCATTTCAAATGTTTAGTTCATCATATTTTTGTAATGCATCTAGTCTTCTCAATAATTACCAAAAACATCAGAAATCTCAATTTATACTTAGTTAGCCTTTAGCTCAGACGCTAATGCTAAATGCTAATGGTCATCTAAAATATAAACCCTAACATGTGGTCGATGGGTGGGTACCACACACTGTATATAGGAGTGGACCTAGTTAGCCCGCTAGCCCACACCTTTCAAATAGGAACTGATATGTATGCCCTATCTTGTGGGATCTGCCCCCCTTGTATGCCCGATCTAGTAAGTTCTAGGATGGGAGAGCGTCAGAGGCCAGGTGCCACAGTGGGATGGTAGTGCATGCTGTCTTTGTCCAAGTTTGTGTTTGTGAGAGCGAATGCGGGACAGCAAATGGAAATCAGGCCATGGCAGCAATCCGGTGTGTTTACAGCATTTATATCATGTTTGGCCTTTAACATGTTCTGTCCCAAACAAACAATAACTACGGCCGCAGTTCTGACTCCCATTCACTATCTATTGAAACATCTGCTCCTCTTTCTCTGTAACTGCTCCTGTGAATTTCGTCATTCTGGAAATAAAATGTTCATATTAAAAAACTTCTTGTTCAGCTCACATTTGCAACATATTTGATTGACAGATAGCACAGCTCCTTGCTGTGCCCATCCTGTGGAAACCAGCAGTGAGGGCAGGAGGGGGCGTTTACCTTTAACCACCTGACTCACTGATGGCTCTGTGATTGTCATGAAACACATACTCAAATTTCCAGATATGGAACTCGGCTCCACATTAGACACTAAAACGCTAGCCGCCATTGGCTTCAATTGGCTGGAGGCAAACAGCATGGCCTCCACCGATATGTACAGTATATGATTGGTACCAGCCCAAACCTTCATTAGTCATAATATGCACTTTTTTCAGGCTAATACTAACACCTCTCGGAAAAAATACAGGACTGGCTTTGGACTTCCTCAAATCGTCCCGGACTAACTGAGTTGCTAAGTGATCAATAGCATGAGGCTCAAACACTGCGTCTACTTACAATATCACATGTCTTTGAGGGTTCCATCACCTGCTTGTCTGCATCCGAATCAGAATAGGTTTATTGCAATTGTCAATGAAGAGAATTCACAAACATAAGAACTTGTTTTGGCATTAAGGTGCAACATAAAACACTGATCAATAATAAAAACAACATATATGAAATCAGAAGGGAATGCATTAGGGAACAATTTAAAATTACTATGCATTGTGATGTTATTGCTCTGCCTGGAATGCTGCATTATAACTATATATCTAGCATTTGTGAAAGCTTTTTTTATGTCGTCTCTCCACAGATCAAATTGATGGATATACTTTAGACAGTGCTTGAAGCTCATTTGATCAAGAATCAGAAATTAACACAGGACAAAATTGGACCTTTCCTAAACACTTATAGAACAGTATGACAATTAGCATGAAACCACATGGTGACTTGTTTCTCAGTATCAAGGGGGCAATAAGAACAGTGTTGACAGGGGCATCGTGACTAATTGTTCGCACGCCAACTTCCACAAGGTCATGGTTCAAATCCAAGCTCATTCCGTTGTTTTGTCTCTAGGCAAGGCACGTCACCCATCTTATGCGTGTATAAATATGTTGGTATGTTTGTGTGTGATTGACCGGCACAAAATGGCAGTCACTTTTCCATCCTAAGCGTGACAGAGAAGTAAATGAAAAATGCATGTAAAGAGGAGTAGGTTATAAAATTATGATTGTTTCCCAAGATATGAGCCTCTGCTTTTGTTCCGCTCTCTGGTCCATTTGCGTGCACAAATCAGAGGAATCGCTCCAGAGATGAATAGAATCGGACCGAGACCCACCTCCCTGCCCAGATCAGAGTTCAATTGGACGTTCACAATTACCCAAACTAACTGGACTATACGAATCAAAAGTGTATAGTTATTGGATATAAAGTCTACCTTCTCTCCCTTACTCTATCCATCTTTCTTTCTCTCCTCTTCAGTCACCTGTAAGATCATTGGCATTAATTCCCAAACTTGGATTGAGGCACTGTTTCAGAGGGGAATTAGGATCAAAGTCTGAAGCAAAGGACTCAAAAAATATTTCAACAAAAACGAAGGAGGTGTTCACACAAAGGTAAATGCACCACATATTCTGGGATTTCTATCTAGAACCAGTGTCCAGTGGTCAGATTACATTCAAACTAATCTGATTAGTAACTACTGATTACTAAATCCCACTCTGATCCCTTCATTTCACCACCCTCATCGGCCTCATCTCGGATGCTGAAACAAGTTCCTATGTTTGTGAATTCTGTTCATTGACAATGGCAATAAACATGTTCTGATTCTGATTCTGATTCATCTCAAAAGGAACTCACTTGTAAAAAGCAGGAAATCTTCCCACTTAGTAAACTAACAGTTATTTACAGGGGCGAAACTCTCAGTCTGGTCTAGGGGGGTCTAAAAATTTATGAAAACACCTTTAACGCTTTAAATGGGAACATTGTTAATATGATTAATATTAGAATACTTAAGTAAGTATTTGCCATTTAAACAGTCAACATTTATTCAGAAATCAGTTTAATTACAAATACACTTCTTTTTTTCTTTTTTTTAAGTGCAATCATGTTTGAACAGAGTAAGCAAAGACATTGGATTATCAATAAATACAGTCAGACACAAAAAGTATTTTTTCTGAATGAAAATGACTTAAATGATCAACACTGTTCAAAGAGCATTACTTTAATAAGCAAACACTATGAGACCACTGTGGGGGTTACTCAGAAATATTCTACACGATACAAAAAAGCACGGCATAAAGCAAGACACTTCAGTAAGATTCAAGTCAAAACTTCTAAGTTATTATTATTTTGTAAAATGTGATGCAGTTGAGAGGAAACTGTTTCCAGAACAGCTGCTACACAGGAGGACGTAGTGTGTTAAGTCTGTAGCAGCTTCACCCGTCCTCACAGCGTCATACTGAGGTGAAATACTGACGTCTACTCTTGTCTTTTTATCACTTTATGTGTTTCAAACAATGCTTCCAATTGGATAAAGAGCGTTGAGTTGTGGAATTTGTGTCGATGTTTTGTGGAAAATGATAAAAGGACGAGTTTGTACCGTATGAAATCACTTTGGCTGTATATTGGCTGTTTCAGTCATCGTTAACGTTAATGTTTAATAGTTACATAAGTCAGCGCACACACGGAGCACAGCGGCTTTAAAATCACGTATGTAATGCAAATACATTGAAACAAATGTAGCGCCGCAGAAGCACGTGAGGCGACAGTGCACGTCACCAGGCAACGGCAAAAACCAATGTGTCACAACTGAAGGTGTGGATTGTTCTCTTTAGACTTTCAGACTTATTTAATAAGAGGGACTTGTGTGTGTTTGTGTGTGTGTGTGTGTGTGTGTGAATAGTAATCATATACATTCTGATAGAGAGTTTTTAACAATAGTTCACTATGTATAAGACTTTTATTAAAGGTTACGGGAGGGGAGGGGGGACACTGTGAGGTGAGAGAGGAACGCCGGTCAGAAAGGGGGGGGGTCGGGCGGGGTCCTGACACCCCCGTGATTTACGCCTATGGTTATTTAACATAATCTTAAATAAACAGCAGCAAAGGCCCCACATTTGTTTTGGTCCACATCAAAAATAAGATCTTTTTTATGTTTTATCAGACATTTTTAGGACTACACACATTTTTGACCAGAAAAAGTAAAGTGAATCTGACTTGTAACTATTTTATTGAAACATGATTACAGCCTTACTTAGTTCCCGCTCTATCAAGACCCAAAATGTTCAACTCTAGCCAAAAATGTAGGATAAAACAGAAATGTTCTTGTTTACTCTTGCTATAGGCACGTCTAACAGGAAACACACACTTCACACACTTCACACACGTCACGGACTGGCCCCGAGTATATCTCAGACCTTATTGTGCCCTGTTATCCTGCGCGCTCGCTGAGGTCTGAAGGCCAGCTCAGACTTCTTGTCCCAAAAAAGGAGACTAAAAGGAGACTGGGCCTTTTCTACAGTTGCTCTTCCTCCCCACATAAAGATTGCACCTTCAGTTGATGCTTCTTTAAAAACATACCTTTATTCACTGGCATTAAACCCGGCATGAGAATTGTGTTGTCCTCTGAATGTTTTTTTTTATATGAAATAAGATGTATCTTTATATTTGTTTTAAATTTGTTTTAATTTGATTTTTACCTATTTATTTATACTTATTATATATTTTACTTGTGCTGGTTTTGTACTCTGCAGCATGTAATTCAGATGTAACTTAGATTTTATTTATGAAGAAAACATTTGTAATGTTTGGGTGACGTCCTTTTACCCTTGTGCATACATTCTCCGGTACCGATGTTCCTCGGTACCCATGTTCCCTCACTACGGTACCTCATATTTGAAAAGGTCCGGTATTCCCTGGTGCATCCGTTCCATGCATGTTGATGAACATAGGAACATAGGGTTGACCCCCTTTGCCCCATGATGTGGAGCTAGGCCCTTAGCATATGTAGCAGAGTGGACTGGTGTGTAGTCATTTATTTTTAACTTTAGCTTTTAACAATAAGCAAATCGCCAACAACGCCGCATGAGATATTTGACCAATTTAAGGGACGCATGTTTGCGGTTGGAACAGAGGCAAGGTTTAAGCTATAGATATAATACAACACATGATTTATTCATACATTCAAAATAACTAGTTTAAAGGGGCTATTCCTGAAACTTGGAAAAACAGAACTAATTCATTTTCACTCTTCACAGCACCACATTTTGCTCACTTACCTAATGCGTTCCTAACATCCTAAATATTCACAGCGACGGTTAAATTGCACTTTTCCACGAGTCTCTGAGCTCAGAGCGAGTTTAGCTGAAAAGCTAACAAACGTTAGCATGCTAACAGCGCCCTTCCCTCGCTTCTTTAACCCTCTTTCATTTTCCCCGAAGAGATGTTTTTACTACATATCTGCACAGGGGCTTTGCTCGGAACTGATGTGATCCAAGGCTCAACCCAGGCCGACAAAAGTATTTATTACATGTGCCTCCGATTTTTAACTCATACAAACGGGGCTCTGGGGACTTCCTTTAAAAGAGCAGACACAATTTCCTGCATTCTAGTGAATTGTAAGAGCTCTTGATCAGCTCAAGTGTGTGTGTATTTTGAATAAACAAATGTGGCACATAAAGGCCTGATATTTTTCTATATTCTAACTAATCACTGAGGTCTATAACTGTATTGTCCGAGTGCTACAGGTGAAAGGTGCTGTAGTATAGCTTGAGACTTAATGTGAGGTTAATCATAGTCTAATGTACAAGTCTCCACTAGTTCTATCATTATGAGCGACATAAGCAAATAATTTGCGTAAATAGAATGCACCTACTGGAAGATTATAAAATCTTAAAAAAAGATAAAATAAAATGTATTCATATTTAATTTTATTATCATTATTTTTTTCTTTTGCTTTAAATCATTGACATCTAATAATTTTAATCAGTTGAATCCTCTAGGTATCCTAAAAGTAGAGGTAACATCTGAATTCTGGTGAATTTGGTTGCATGATGTAGTTTTAGTTGATGTATTTTTAAAATGTTATTCCAGGTTTGACGCTGACGCGGTAAATTTAGCAGTCATGCCATTCTTGACTAAAGGGTGCGTGCGAGTCCGTTCTTATGCCGTTTGCTTGTGTGTGTGTTCCGTTCGTATGCCGTTTGCTTGCGTGTGTGTTCCGTTCGTATGCCGTTTGCTTGCGTGTGTGTTCCGTTCGTATGCCGTTTGCTTGCGTGTGTGTTCCGTTCGTATGCCGTTTGCTTGCGTGTGTGTTCGTTCTGATGCCGTTTGCTGTGCGTGTGTGTTCCGTTCGTATGCCGTTTGCTGTTGTGTGTGTTGTTCCGTTCGTATGCGTTTGCTTGCGTGTGTGTTCCGTTCGTATGCCGTTTGCTTGCGTGTGTGTTCCGTTCGTATGCCGTTTGCTTGCGTGTGTGTTCCGTCGTATGCCGTTTGCTTGTGTGTGTGTTCCTTCGTATGCCGTTTGCTTGCGTGTGTGTTCCGTTTGTGTGCGGTTGGTTGTGCGTGTGTGATGCCGTTTGCAGTGTGTGCATTTCAACAATATCGGGCTGTGAAGGGGTTTGGGCTTTAAAAGCTGTAGATTGGCTTGGGTCGGTTCAGGTTGAATTCTGTCAGGCTTCAGACCAGTCCGGTCTCATTTTTATGGCCCGATTGCAGCTCTAGTCCAAAGTTTAGGCCTTTGATAATAGACTACATCCACTTGAGGTTGTGCAAAGCGCATTTATGGAGCAACAGCTAGATAGAACAACCAATCAGATGTATCAGCGACAGAGCCCGCCTGCAAATTATACTGCCACACAATCAAAAACCTCCAAGGACCTAATTGACCCCAAGAGCTCCAAGATGAACTGGTCATAGGTACCCGAGTTGAAACCCCTGTATTTTGGCTAAAGCTAAAAGCATCCTGGGACAACCCCACCACCCTCTGACACCTGATTTTGTCCTGATGCCTTCAGGGCAGCGTTTTTACGTCCCAGTATGTAAAAGCAAACTCTTTTGTGTCCTCTGCAATTAAACTGTTGAATTAGGGCAGTGTTTTTGATGTTCATTGTTGTGTATTGTTGGATTCAACTTAACCTTTTTAAACTGTGAAATGGACACACTGAATGTATGCTTATGTATGTGTGTGAACTGCTCTAGTTATGCGGCAAATGAATTGCCTTTTTGGATAAATAAAGTTTTGTGAATCTGACTCCTCTCTCCATCCATCCCGCAGGCCAACCTGAAGTCTCCAGTTGTATCTCCACAGCAGTTGCAGTAGTGTCAGTGCCAAATATGAGGCTGACATCGCAGCGCAGTGACACAAGCAGAGAACAAACGTGGATTATTCTGAGCTCTTGTCTCACACCTGAGGCTTTATTTTAGGATGCAGTGGTTCAGAGATGCCCTGACATATCGTCCATGCGCTGAGGAAGAGGCGGTTGGAGAAGTGGTTTCCACATTTTCTAATTACTGTAACTTCACGTGAAGTACAAGTACAGAGTGTGATTGGAACCAGCTACTGCGGACAAAAAGAAACTTGAATTTTAAAAGAGTTATTAGCCCCCATAGGATGGAATGGAATCACAGCCATCTTTCAATCTGCTCTCAATTCTTCTCATGCCTGAATTGATCGGATATGGGACGCTAAATTAAGGTAAATTACCCAGTGTTGGGATACCAAACATTTCAGAATTTCAGTATTCAGAAATTGAAAGTCATTTGTATTTTGTTACTCTTTCATTAGGTGGTGAACAACCAAGAACAATGTAATGCAGTAGTTCAACTGCACAGTAAGAAAAATAGAATAACTGCTCCTGTAGGGTCGTGCATGTGTTTTTTCCATCTCTAATTCTCATCTCATCGTTTTCCATACTGTGTCCACATTAATGGTCTCCCTCTGCCTCATCACTTCTAAACAAGACATTGTCACGGACGAAGTGGTCAAAAGACCTCCATTTTCTTTCCCGGATGTTCTTGAAGAGATCTTCATCTGATTGGTATTCTGATTTCCTTGTTGGTAAATGGTGTTAATTAAATGCAGAACAAATGGTGCAACAAACAAAATTGTTTAATCCTATGTTGTGTTTTTTACACAACATTATAATTCAATGTATTGTAAAAGTATTCAAAGTATTCAAAATATGCGATTGGCCCATGGAGTGCCATGAAAGAATGAATTACGTTTACACCTTTTAATACAGGGTATTCTAGTATTCTTACTAAATACTTTTCAACAGCATTGTCTGGTTCTAACAGTAATTTATGTAACATTTTCAAGCATCAAGTGGATACTTTTACCGTTGGACTTGACGTAAGGAGTGGATATCTTTACTTTCTACTCTCCAACACTTTACTAATAAAAGTATTTACTTTTGGTTTGAGAGTGAAATGGCGGCCATGGTTATTTTTAGCATGTTTGAATCTAGATCATTGATTTTCAACCAGTGTGCCGGGGAATAGGGCTGTTCCTTGAGGTAACTTTGCGTGCCTTAGCATTGTGGTTTGCGGTGTGGCCCATAGGCCCATAATAATGTATGTAAATTGAGGTTGTACTTGAATTATAGCAGCAAATAATCACAGCAAGTGTAAGTGACAATATGTGTGTGTACATTAATGGACAATATTATGCAAAAATCTTAAAACGCGCGAAAATTATAATTCATAATCATAACTCAAAACAAATATGCAAACAAACCAGCCTGGCATCAGCTCACAGCAGATTTTCATGTTACGGTTCACTTTTGTGTTCCGCATATTCTGCACCAACGTAAATGCTGTAACTACGCGTTTATGGGTGGAGGAGGACTTTGGCAGATTGGATAGTCATTTTGTTTTGGATTACCTTTACGCATCTGTTCGTCTGCATCTTCTCACTGGATTTTAAACACACCCCATTTACCTGCGGTTTACGCCTTTCCCTGGACCGAGGAAGAGGATGATTACTGTGATAAATGTTGATCATGTCAAGGACAACGGACTGTGATTTATGCACAGCGCCCGGACTTTGTATTTTTGGGTGGATATAGGGGCAACTCTGGACTTCAGTTCTGTAAGCTGACACACTGTGCTTTGTTTGGGTCAATGGAGGCTTAAGTTAAAACATGGTGCTGTTTGTGTAGAATGCTCAGTCGTGCACACCTGCGTGGTTACGTCTATTGATGAGTCATTTAAAGCCAAGGCAAAACTCCTGTCTGTGGCAGAACATGCTGAAAGTTTTCTTAAAAGGCAGATGGTGTGAAAAACATGAAATAGCTCATCATTAAACAGTTAAATGACACCGGGTATGTGCAAGAAACTTCATAAAAATGTGAAATGCGGTTACCGCGGTCTCTTGAGCCATTTCGCAATTTAAGTGATCATAGCACTGCAAGTGTTAGTGACTCCATCTGCAGGTGGATCACTGATTTGGGACTATCAGACCAGGATCTCCATAGGGCTGTATACTTTCTTCTCTGCTGGTCTAAAGAATAAAGAATAAAGTCTAAAGAATGGCGCCAATGTAACACTATGGAAACCAACTGCCATAAAACACCATCAAAGAAAAATAATTCAGAAGAACAAAATAAAAAAATTAGTAGCTGAAATAACAGTTTTGGAAATACAAGGCGCAGTCAAAAGATTAAAGGATAATAAATCTCCGGGGAGCAATGCTTCCCTTTAAAGGGCTTGGATAAGCAGGACTTTTATAGGTTTTTACAGATAAGGAGTTATTATAAGCAAGAAATTTAAAATTATGACCATCATAGCCTTTTAACTGAAAAATTCATTAAAGCTTATAAATCTGAATTTTCAAGAGGATTAATATCTAAGCTATACATGTATTAACAATCTGGGCAGCCATTGTACTGATTACATTAAGGCTAAATGGGAAAGAGAGGGTCACTTTTTTCTGGGTGATGAAGAGTGGGAAAGTATATCCATCCATCCATCCATCCATCTTCTCCCGCCGGGTCGCGGGGGCAGCAGTCTAAGCAGGGACTCCCAGACTTCCTTATCCCCAGACACTTCCTCCAACTCCTCCGGGGGGATCCCGAGGCGTTCCCAGGCCAGCGCTTCCTCCAGGATCCCAGCATCCCAGCCAGCCGAGAGACATAGTCCCTCCAGCGTGTCCTGGGTCTTCCCCGGGGCCTTCTCCCGGTGGGACATGCCTGAAACACCTCCCTAGGAAGGCGTCCAGGAGGCATCCGGAACAGATGCCCGAGCCACCTCAGCTGGCTCCTCTCGACGTGGAGGAGCAGCGGCTCTACTCCGAGCTCCTCCCGTGTGACTGAGCTCCTCACCCTATCTCTAAGGGAGCGCCAAGCCACCCTGCGGAGGAAACTCATTTCGACCGCTTGTATCCGCGATCTTGTCCTTTCGGTCACTACCCAAAGCTCATGACCATAGGTGAGGGTAGGAACGTAGATTGACCGGAAAATCGAGAGCTTTGTCTTTCGACTCAGCTCCTTCTTTACCACAACAGTCCGATGCAGCGACCGCATCACTGCAGACGCTGCACCGATCCGCCTGTCAATCTCACGCTCCATCCTTCCCTCACTCGTGAACAAGACCCCGAGATACTTAAACTCCTCCACTTGGGGCAAGAACTCCCCACCCACCTGGAGAGGGCAAGCCACCTTTTTTCCGGTCGAGAACCATGGCCTCAGATTTGGAGGTGCTGATTCTCATCCCAGCTGCTTCACACTCGGCTGCAAACCGTCCCAGTGTATGTTGCTGGTCCAGGTTTGATGGAGCCATCAGGACAACATCATCTGCAAACAGCAGAGATGAGATCCTGTGCTCTCCAAACCGGACCCCCTCCGACCCCTGACTGCGCCTAGAAATTCTGTCCATAAAAACAATGAACAGAACCGGTGACAAAGGGCAGCCCTGGTGGAGTCCAACACGCATTGGGAACAGGTCTGACTTACTGCCGGCAATGCGAACACAGCTCCTGCTCCGGTCATACAGGGACCGGACAGCCCTGAGCGAAGGGCCCCGGACCCCGTACTCCCGCAGCACCCCCCAAAGGGAACCCCGTGGGACACGATCGAAAGCCTTCTCCAGATCCACAAAGCACATGTGGACTGGTTGGGCAAACTCCCATGAACCCTCGAGCACGCGATGGAGAGTATAGAGCTGGTCCAGTGTTCCACGACCAGGACGAAAACCACTCTGCTCCTCCTGAATCCGAGGTTCGACTATCGGTCTGATTCTCCTCTCCAGTACCATGGAATAGACCTTACCAGGGAGGCTGAGGAGTGTGATCCCTCTATAATTGGAGCACACCCCCGGTCCCCCTTCTTGAACAGAGGGACCACCACCCCGGTCTGCCAATCCAGAGGCACCGTCCCCGACCGCCACACGATGTTGCAGAGGCGTGTCAACCAAGACAGTCCTGCAACATCCAGAGACTTTAGGTACTCGGGCGTATCTCATCCACCCCCAGAGCTCTGCCACCGAGGAGTTTGCCAACAACCTCTGTGACTTCGGCTTGGGTGATAGATGAGTCAGCCTCTGAGTCCTCAGTCTCTACTTCCTCTTCGGAAGACGTGACAGTGGGATTTAGGAGGTCCTCAAAGTACTCCTTCCACCGTCCGACAACATCCCCAGTCGAGGTCAGCAGGTCCCCACCCGCACCGTCAACGGAACACTGCTTCCCCTCCTGAGGCGCAGGACGGTTTGCCAGAATTTCTTTGAGGCCGACCGATAGTCCTCCTCCAGGGCCTCCCCAAACTCCTGCCAGCCCCGGGTTTTTGCCTCTGCGACAGCACGAGCTGCGGCACGCCTGGCCCGCCGATACCCGTCAACGGCCTCAGAGTCCCAAAAGCCAAAGAGGCTTCTTCCGCCTGACGGCATCCCTTACTTCCGGTGTCCACCACTGAGTTCGGGGGTTGCCGCCGTGACAGGCACCTGAGACATTGCGACCACAGCTCCGAGCAGCCGCATTGACAATGGAGGTCGAGAACATGGTCCACTCGGACTCAATGTCCCCAGCCCCCCCCGGGATTTGGGAGAAGTTCTCCCGGAGGTGTGAATTGAAGAGACTCTGCTGACCGCGGGCTCCGCACGACGTTCCCAACAGACCCTCACTATACGCTTGGGCCTGCCAAGTCTGTCCGGCTTCCTCCTCCGCCAGCGGATCCAACTCACCACCAGTTGGTGATAGGTTGACAGCTCCGCCCCTCTCTTCACCCGCGTGTCCAAGACACGCGGTCGGAGGTCAGATGACACGACAACAAAGTCGATCATATTGACCTCCGGCCTAGGGTGTCCTGGTGTCCACGTGCACTGGTGGACACCCTTGTGCTTGAACATGGTGTTCGTTATGGACAGTCCGTGACTAGCACAGAAGTCCAATAACTGAACACCGCTCGGGTTTAGATCGGGGAGGCCGTTCTTCCTAATCACCCCTCCCTAGGTGTCACTGTCATTGCCCACGTGGGCGTTGAAGTCCCCCAGTAGAACAACGGAGTTCCCGGTCGGTGCACTGTCCAGTACCCCTCCCAGGGACTCCAAGAAGGCCGGTACTCAGCACCGTTGTTCGGCCCGTAGGCCGACACCACAGTGAGAGACCTGACCCCAACCCGAAGGCGTAGGGAAGCGACCCTCTCGTTCACTGGGGTAAAGTATATGTACATCTTATTGGAGAACCACAAGCTCGCATGTTTGGTGGGAACGCTTTGGAAAAGTGTGTCTCGTTTCTGTATAACCCCATGTCAAAGTGCCCATTACTCACAGGGAAATGCAGACTGTTGGAGAGGATGTGGCAGCCAGGAGGCAAATCATTATCATGTGCTTTGGGAGTGTCCTGTTGTTCATACATTTTGGAGATTAACAAAGCCTTACAGACAATTTATGACATCACCATCCCACTGGACTTCAGAACTCTGTATTTAGGCCTCAGGACTCCTGCCATGGACACAAACAGCAGTCATCTCTGGGGCATTCTCATAGCAGCCGTAAAAAAGGCACGGAATGCACAGACAATCAAGAATTGGACTGACATTATAATGAGTATTCGTAGTATGGAAAAAAATTACATTCGGACTTATTTTGAAGATGGACAAATTTGACAGATTTTGGACTAAATGGGATGTTTTATTTGGGTTTTGTGTTCCTTGATTCTTCTTTTTGTTTTTTGTTTTTTTGGTTGCTGGATGTTTGTTTTTTTTAAGTATTTTCTCTCTGGTCTTGCTTTCTTCTTTTGTTGTGTTTGTTTGTGTATTGCTTGAATGAATGTTTTCTTTTTTTTTTTTTTGACTTAAATTAAAATTAAAGAAAAGAAAAGGAAAGTTAACTAATCACAAATTGCCAAATATAAAGAATCAGACACATGGCTTGGCAATATTTGCAACATTGTGTGATTTGGTAATTATTTTAATGGATGGTGTGTCATGTGTCTTTTCAACCACAAGCACTGTTCTAATCTAGATGACATTTTCCATAAGGGTTTTCAGTTCAGGTTACGGCTTATAGCAAACAAGAATATATAAAGAAACGTTTACAAGAAAAATAAATGAGCAATTCCTATAACAGTTCTAAAATTCCACCCCAAAATAGCAGCTTTTCGCTGGTTACTGCTCACATTTAGTCCTTGACAATCACACACATATTCATGCATAGACGATATGGTGCGTCAAACCTTGGAGCCTCTGGTCGGTGGACGCTGTCTCTCTTGTAACCTATGAGTCATAGAGATGACAGTGAACATCTTCAGAATAGCAGTTGAGACTTGACATTAAACAGAGCGTGTATAGTGAAGGTTGAGATCCACAGCCTGCACTGTCCCTGGGGTATGGACCGCACCATTAGCCTGTCTGATGGAGCCAATTGTACTGTAGGGTACACATCCTATAGAAAGTCCTGTGTGGTTTTCAATACATAGGTTGTTATATAAAAACATATAAAACATGAGATGCCAAAGTAAAGATACCAAATAACAGTAGCATGCAGTGACTTATATTGATGGGCAAGCTGCCCTGGGGTGTTCATCAATAATTAGTGGATAATAGAAAAGTGAAAAAGAAAATAGAAAAAAATAATGGGACCCTAGGTTTTGAACCAAGATCTTTCACAGGGCAAACACCTATCCGGCTGAGCTAAACCCTCATAATTTACAAATTTACAGCAGTGCTAAATGGATTAAATAAGATTACTTCACCAAAAGGAGTTTTGTTCATAGTTCTCTACCGACCTCCTGGTCCCTATTCAGAGTTTTTAACAGACTTTATATCAAACTTGGTATTAGACTGGGATAAAGTAGTGATAGCTGGAGGCGTCAATATCCACATAAACGTGAACGATAAATCTCTCAGTCATTCTTTCACCACCCTGTTAGATAGCATTGGTTTTGCTCAAAATGTAAATAAACCGACTCACAGTCACAAGCACACTCTAGATCTTGTTCTAACATATGGAATAGAGATTAGTGACCTCATTGTCTTCCTTCAAAACCCTATACTGTCAGATCATTTCCTACTTACCTTTTCAGTTTGTTCTTAAAGATTATCCAGCCGCATAGAATAAAGTTATAATGAAAAGGACAATATCGGAAAAATCTATGTTAAAGTTCAAAGAAATAATAGAGCCAATATTCAGCGACATGTCATGTGATCCTGCTGAGAACGGCCTTAGTCCCAGTGTAAGTGATCAATTTGTCGAATTGACCATGAATTCTCTGAAGTCTGCTCTTAATGTTACAGCTCCGCTAAAGCAGAAGGTCCTTAGGCCAAAACGTGCCTCCCCTATGGTACAATGAAGAAGTGCGTTCACATAAACAATGAGTTAGAAAATGTTGTCACTCCCATACGGAGGAATCCCTAAAAGAATGGAAAATCTGCCTACTGTCCTATAAGCAGGCTCTGCGAAAGGCCCAAACCAGATACTATTCAAATTTAATAGAAGTCAACAAAAAATAACACTAGATTTCTTTTCAGCACTGTAGCCAGGCTAACAAACTGTCACAGCGCAGTAGAACCCTCAATCCCAGCTACTCTCAGCTCTAATGATTTTCTTCTATTCTTTAACAATAAAATAAAAACAATCAGAGATAAATGAGATGAAACTACTCCCACTATTAGCCCTGAACAAGCCCAAGCTGTAAAACTAGTGTCCCATATAAATCCATCAAGTAACACTAGAAAGGTTCACTGCTGTTGATCAAGCAGAGATAACTTCAGCCATTATGTTCTCTAAAACGTCATCTTGTATTCTAGACCCGATTCCAAGCAGACTCCTCAAAGACATTCTCCCCCTAATTATAGATTCTATTCTTAATATAATAAATACTTCATTAGAAAGTGGTTATGTTCCACAGTCCTTCAAACATGCAGTCATTAAACCGCTTCTGAAAAAGCCTAATCTTGATCCTGACCAGTTGATAAACTACAGACCTATTTCAAATTCAGCCCTTTGTCTCTAAAATCCTTGAAAGAGTTGTAGTTAAACAGCGTTGTCGCCATCTACAGGACAATAACTTATTCGAATGTTTTCCAGTCAGGGTTCAGATCCCACCACAGCACTGAAACTGCACTAGTTAAAGTTACAAATTATTTGTTATTAGCTGCTGACAATGGACTTGTCTCAATCCTGGTTCTATTGGACCTCAGTGCAGCGTTCGTCACCATCGACCACAACATTCTACTGCAGAGGTTAGAATCTGATGTAGGTGTCAGAGGGACCGCCCTCAGCTAGTTTAAATCCTACCTATCGGATAGGTACCAGTTTGTTAATGTAAACCAGAGCTCCTCACCCTGTTCTAAAGTAGCCTACGGTGTGCCACAGGGTTCAGTTCTCGGTCCAATTCTGTTTACTCTTTATATGCTGCCGTTAGGTAACATTATCAGAAAGCACAGCAATAACTTCCACTGCTATGCAGATGACACACAGCTGTATTTATCAATGAAACCCGATCAGACCGATCAAGCAGACAGACTTGGTGCTTGTGTGAAGGATATAAAAACCTGGATGACACTTAATTATCTGCTTCTTAACCCTGAAAAAACCGAGGTCATCGTACTAGGCCCTAATCATCTACGAGACGCTTTATCTGAGCAGATAGTCACACTGGACAACGTCAGTGTAGCCTCCAGCTCCACTGGAAGAAACCTTGGAGTCTTATTTGACCAAGAGCTCTCATTCAAAGCACACATAAATCAAGCCTGTAAAACAGCCTATTTCCATCTGCGTAATATAGCCAAAATCAGAAAAATCTTGCCTAGGCTGTTGTTGGCTGTTGTTTACATCCCACCGAGCGCAAACGTGCACGTGGCACACGCGGCGCTCACGGACCAGATTCTGAGTGTGGAGCGAACCTTCCCGAACTCCTTGTGTATTATCCTGGGTGATTTTAACAAGGGGAATCTCAGCCACGAACTACCAAAGTACAGACAGTTTATTTAAGTTCCAACCAGAGAGCAGAACACTTTGGATCACTGTTACACAACAGTCAGTAACGCCTTCTGCGCCATGGCTCGCACTTCTCTCTGCTTTTCAGATCATGCGGCAATGAGGCAGTGGAGGAGCTTCTTGCGTGTTTGGACATTACAGACTGGGAGGTCTTCAGAGCTGCCACGGATAGTTTGGATGAATACACGGACACTGACATCATACATTCAATTCTGTGTGGACAGCATCATACCAACACAAACCAAAGTCACTTTCAACAATGACAAACCCTGGTTCACTCCAAAACTGAGGCAGTTAAGGCAGTCATTTGAACGTCTTGCCCCACCTCAAGTCCTTCACCTCCTCCCTGCTGGACCCCCTGCAGTTCGCCTACAGAGCCAACAGGTCTGTAGACAACACCATCAACCTGGCACTCCACTTCATCTTGCAGCATCTGGACTCCCCGGGAACCTACGCCAGGATCCTGTTTGTGGACTTCAGCTCTGCATTCAACACCATCCTCCCTGCTCTGCTCCAGGACAAGCTTTCCCAGCTCAACGTGCCCGACTCCACCTTCAGGTGGATCATTGACTTCCTGACGGATCGGAGGCAGTGCGTGCGGCTGGGGAAGAATGCCCCAGATACTCAGCAGTATCAGCACAGGAGCTCCACAGGGCTATGCGCTTTCGTAATCTCTGCTCTTCTCCCTGTACACAAACTGCTGCCCCTCCAGCCATGACTCCGTAAAACTGATCAAGTTTCCGGACGACACCACCCTCATCGGGCTCATCTTGGACGGGGATGAGTCTGTCTACAGGTGGGAGGTGGACCGGCTGGTGTCCTGGTGCAGCGGTAACAACCTGGAGTTCAACGCTCAGAAGACAGTGGAGATGATCGTGGACTTCAGGAAAGTCACAGCCCCCCAGCCCCCCCTCATCATGACAGACTCCCCCATCACCACCGTGGACTCCTTCCGCTTCCTCGGCACTACCATCACCCAGGACCCTGATCATCAAGAAGGCCCAGCAGAGGATGTACTTCCTGCGGCAGCTGAGGAAAGCTAAGCTGCCAGCGCAGATGATGGTGCAGTTTTACACGGCCATCATTGATTCCATCCTCACCTCCTCCATCACCGTGTGGTATGCTGGAGCCACAGCCAGGGACAAACAGAGACTACAGCGCATTGTGCGTTCTGCGGTGAAGGTGATCGGCTGCAGACTTCCATCTCTGCAGGACCTGTACGTCTCCAGGGCTCTGGGACGAGCAGGTCGGATCACAGCTGACCCTTCTCACCCGGGATATGATCTATTTGAACTACTCCCCTCAGGCAGGAGGCTACGGTCCATCTGGACCAGAACCTCAAGAACAGTTTCTTTCCCTCTGCCGTTGGACTCATGAACACCTCTAAACACCTGCCACTTTAACTGCAACTATTCATCACTCACTGCACTACAACTGAAAATTTAACTGTAATCTTCTGTGCATAGTACTGCCTATTTTTATTTTATACTACAGTAATTTTAAATTGTCTCTTAATGCATGTCCTTTGGATTGAATATCTGTTGTTTTTATTATTGCTCAGTGTTTTATGTTGCACCTTAAGGCCGAGACAAGTTCCTATGTTTGTGAATTTTGTTCATTGACAATGGCAATAAACCCTTTCTGATTCTGATTCTGAACAAACAACGGTGGATAAAGTTGGTGCTGCGCCATATCAATGGGACGCAGCTCATCCGCAACTTGTGGTTTCACAGCTTCCTCTACTGGCACAAAGCAGTACTACACCTCTATCACCTCAAAGACCCAACAGCATTGCTCGTTCTTCTGACCAAGAGACATCACACATGAGAGATCAACAAAGTGTACATCCAATAAACAGAAAAGATTTCCGGATTATTGGACAAAGAGAAGTAGTTGGCCAAAAGGACAAATTGAACTTCACCTGCCTCGAAAGACAAATCGAGCCTGGACTAAAAAAAATGTATGATGAAGGTGAGATTGTTGAAGCAGTGATCCAAGCTATTGCACCTGATGTCAAATTGAAGAGTTATTTAGAAAGCAGGACAGAACTGACCTTGTGCTCTTTAAGGCAAGTGCTTAGGACACATTTCATACAAAAAGACTCAACAGAACTTTATCATTCCTTAACCCGAGCAGTACAAGAGCCAAAATAAACTCCAGTTCAGTTTCTTATACATGCCATAGACCTTAGAAAAAAAGTGTTGTTTGCATCAGAAAGAGCCAAAGTGGGACTGAAATATAATCCTGAGCTTGTGCAAACCCAGTTTTTGTAGACAATGCTAACTGGTTTACAAGATGATGCTGTAAGAGTGGATGTAAAACCTTACCGCCTAAGCAGGATGCTTCAGTAGAGGACGAGGTGCTATTGGAGAAGATAAGCGCCGCCTACAGTATTGAACAGGAAAGGAGGAGCAAGTTCTCATCTTTTACCAAACAAAAGAGTGTTAAAGTGGCTTCAGTGCAAGATGATGAACACAAAAGTGAAAAGGTTGGTTCGAAAAAGAATAAAACCCAAACTGTCAAACCAAATCCCATTGTGGACAAACTTGATGAAAATAACAAGGTTATTTGTGAGGCAATACAAAACCTGACAACACAAGTAGCTAGTTTAACTCAGAGGAGAACAAAGACTTATGATAAAAATGCTAAGCCTAAGCAAAACTTCACAATCAATGTAAAAAAAAAAAGGCCCCAGGTCAAATCCTGATGGAAAGTGCAATCATTGCTATAAGTGTGGTAGTAGTTGGGCAATTGGCTGTTGGAAAAAGAAATACATATCTGGCAGTGTTTGCAAAATAGAAGTGGACAATGCAACTCTCAAGAACTTTATGCATTTACAAAAAGATGTGCCCTTATCAAAGAAACAGGAAAAGACGGCAAAGCTGATAGGTAGCAAAAGTCTAGTGCAATTCTACATTGGTTGTGTCCCAGCCACTGCTTTTTGGAACACAGGTTCACAAGTGTCTATTGTCGATCTTGATTGGAAACAGACTCAGTTGCCCAATGCTGAGATTCGCCCTGTCAAAGAGCTTCTTGATGAAGGTATATTAGATCTTTCTGCTGCAAATGGAACTCAAATACCTCATGAGGGCTGGATAGGGGTGCAGTTTAGCCTACCAGAAAATAAAGACAGTGAACTGTTAGTGCTGTTTCTGGTAAGCACCCAGCCACTCACCAAACCAATTATTGGGTTCAATGTTATTGAGGCAATAGAAAACAGACAAACTGTACAAAGTAATCTGTGGCAAAATCAATAAAAATGTGTTACGAGGACAGTATGCAATACTGGATGATGTGTTGGTTTTGAGCAAAGACTTTGATCAACATGTCAAAAATGTAAGGAAAGTGCTGAAAAGACAAAGGGGATGTGGAATCAAACTCAGACCAAAGAAATTTGACTTCTTTAAAAGGAATGCTATGAAAGTGGCTATCGCATGAATCCAAAAGAAGTTGAAGCTGTTCAAGCATTGAAAAGTGCTAAACTAAGAACAGTTAAGGAAGTGAGATCGTTAGTAAGCTTTTTAGGCTACTACAGATCGTTCATTGCAGACTTTTCGAGAATAGTTAAACCTCTTTATGAACTGTTATGCCAACCAAAAACAAAGACCAAGCCAGTCATGAAGAAAGGTTGTCGTTCGCCACAGTTGTCACCATCTCAGCCTGTAGAGTAGTCAGCTACGCACCAGCAGGTGCTTGTCAATACACTGTCCGTCAGACCCCCCAGTGATGGCATACCCAGACCTTGAAAAGCCTGGTAAAACAGCCGCACGCAAGTTGTTTGATGACTTTATTCTGAGATTTGGGTTCTCGGCTAGGGTTCACCACCATCAGTGGAGGGCATTCAAGAATGAGCTGTTCAAAAAGGTGCAAAGTTACAGTGGCATACAGCATTCAAGGACTACGCCTTACCATCCCCAGTCAAATCCAGTTGAGCGTTTTAACAGAACATTACTCAGCATGCTCAGGACACTCGAAGAAACTCAAAAACCCAATTGGAAAGACTATTTGGTGAAAAAATTGTAAAAGTCAATGCAACAAGCGTACATCATTGCCCAAAAAAACATGAGAAAAGCAGGCAAACATCGACAAAGGTGTTACAACCAAAGGATCTGGAGTTCTGCACGTTGAGCCTGAAGACCATGTACTCGTCCAAAACCTTTCTGAAAGAGAAGGACCTGGTAAATCTATTGTTACCCTCTCCTCATCTTGTTGATGGCCTGGACACCACACAAAAATAAACATGCAACCGACTATCAAATAAACCAAAACCACAACAGAAAAGCAAAGGCGATGTTCATGATGATTCTGGCAGTAGGGGTGGGGAAGGATATGTTTTGTGTTTGCTAAAAAAAGCCCCACCTGCTTGCCTCAAAGTCAGACATCCTGTAGTAGAAACATGGACTGAAAAGCTTCTGCATGATGAACTGAGTCAGTCGCTAGATGTTGGTGATTCTTCTGAACTCGATGGTCAAGTTGATGAGAGACTTGAGGAAGGGGATACTCAGGCACAGGACACAGGTCAGAATCAGGACACAGATTCTGAAAGCCATGCAGCTGCAACTGTAGAGCCCGAAGACACCGGAACTTCTTCAGTGGATGAAGAACCAGAACGAGAAAGACGTCCTACAAGAACACGTCAGCCAAGGTGTATCTTTACCTATGACGCATTAGGAACGCCTAGTTTTGCATCTTTAGGGAAGTAGGTATTTGTTTGAACTTCATAAGTTTAAGTTCAAGTTTACGTTTGTTACCACAAAAAGTTTATATTTTTATTTTTATTTTTTTTGAAGCGCACAGTTACGATCAGAAACATGTTTCTTGTGACCTAACGTACTAGGGGTTATGGATGTATTTACAGAAAGGAGTGTGTGGTCCTAGGTAACACAAAAGCAGCCTGTAAAGAGAGTACTACATTTTAAGCATGATATAATGTTAAGACATTAAGTAAAGTGGAATGGTAGTTATAGCCGTATGTGTCTTAATGGTCTTGGGAGGGCTACCAATGTACCTGTAATTTAAGTCACTACACCAAAGCAGGAATTCTAGTTAGCTATCTCTCCTGTACTCATGCATTTTGTGACCAGATTGTGAACCACTCTTAGGGAACCCTAATTTAAGGAGGCGATTGGAATCTTTGCATTCAGCCTACACTGGACGTGTCGAACTCAAGAGGCATTGGAGGAACAATTTACAAGAAGTTCCGTCTCTTGTTGAAGACTATAGGATGGATTGACATATGGAGGGAAATGAACCCCAGGGCACGCCAGTATACACATTTTTCAAATCCACATACAGTCTATTCCAGAATAGACTACTTTCTAATTCTCAATAAAGACATATAAAATCACTGAAGCGGATATAGGCACAACATACCTAAGTGATCATGCTCATATCAACATTACTGTAGACTTGGAGGAAAGACAAAAAACACACTTTGGAGGTTCAATGCCAGCCTACTTAACCCTTTGTTTAAAGGGTAGGAAAATAATACTGGGGAAACTTCTCCGGCCATCCTCTGGGATGTTTCCAAAGCCGTTTTGAGAGGAAAAATTATAGCCATAGCCTTGAAAAAAAAAAAAGAAACTAAGGGAGAAAAAGCTAAATGATTTGCAAGAAAAACTAACTAATTGCTGGAGGTAAATCATGCCAAGAAAGGGAGTCCTAAAATGCTACAGGAAATTAAAAAGATAATAGGAGAAATTAATGACCTGACTTCACACGAAATAGTTAAGAAAAGGCTCTTTACCAAAGATATTACGAGAGTGGATCAAAATGTTCTCAATTATTATCCTGGAAACTTAGAAAACAACAAGCTGAAAGAACCATTTTTAAAATACGAGACAGACAAATTGATGTAATCTTAACAAACAATACAATTTGGTATTGTTTAGTTAAGATCTAACTCTCTTTCTCTATCTCCTTTTTTAATAGCGTAAAACACATACTTTGAAGGCATACAACTGCAATAGGTGGTGGTAAATGCACCTTTTCAGTTGGCCATTAAAAGTAATACAACAACAACAACAACAACAATATTTCACCCTTGTGAAAAGATAACGCCCAGTCCCACTGAACTAGCCTGAAACTTGCTGTGCTAAATGTTGATCCTTATGTAACAAATCTTTATTAATCATTTTATTTTTTTTTGCTTTGAATCTGAAAATGAGAAAACAGTAAGTAACATCTACATGTACATGTACATGTTTTAGAGATGAATCCCACAGGTTGTCTTTTGGGGTGTTTTCATCATTTGAGTATGTAAAGATTTCTTGGAAACACTACATAAGTTGCTTACGTTCAAAAGTCACTAAATGTATTGGTGTCATGAAGAGGTGCAGTCATGTATTCAGTCAAAATGCATCACTATTATTATATCAATCATTTATAATGTAATGTTATAATGTATGAATTACTGTTTAGAAGTCTGGGGATACTGTAATAAGACTAATTTATTGCCTTTGATTACTCTTCAAAAAAGAGCAAATGGAATTGTCTACAAAGTTCCCTACAATGATCACACCTACCAGCTTTTTCTTAAAAGTGATTAATTAAAATTATATGATTTAATAGATTACAAAACTGCTCAAATCATGTTTAGGGCATCACAAACCTCTCTTCCAGCAGTACATCCAGAACGCTGCTGCTCGGGTCCTGACCAGAACCAGGAAGTACGATCACATTAGTCCTGTGCTCAGGTCTCTGCACTGGCTCCCTGTGGCTCAGAGAATAGACTTCAAAGCAGCTCTGCTTGTATACAAGTCTCTCCATGGCCTAGCACCAAAGTACATCTCGGACATGTTAGTGCCATATGAACCATCTCGGACTCTGAGGACCTCAGGGACCGGCCTCCTGCTGGTGCCCAGAGTCAGGACTAAACATGGGGAATCTGTGTTTCAGTTTTATGCAGCTAAAATCTGGAACAGTCTTCCTGAGGATGTGAGACAGGTTCTACTCTGGCAATGTTCAAATCTAAACTAAAAACTGTTTTGTTTGGCTGTGCATATGACTGAAATGCTTTTCTTTGCACTCTTCTCTTTTATGTCTTGAACTATTATTTTGTGCCATGTCTTTGTGATTTTAATGCATTTTTTCCTGTTGTGTGAAGCACTTTGAATTGCCTTGTGTATGAATTGTGCTCTACAAATAAACTTGCCTTGCCTTGCCTTCCGCTTAACATCCAAAGCTATTTTTAGATAGAAATGCTTCATCATAAATTCACTCTAAGTGGTGCCCATAAACTGTATCAACCACAGGTAAGAACCACTTTTGTATTTCAGTACGGGGGGTCATGTTGTGGAATGGGTTAACTGAGGAAATACAAAATTGTTTGAATTTTATGCAGTTTAAACGATTGTTTAAAAAAGCAGCACTGTGCCTTTTATAGGGAGCGTGTAGATGAGGAGAGAGGGAGTAGAGGTGAGTCCTTGTCTTGTGTTGTTGTATGTTCTTTTCTGTTGTTGTATGTTGTAGGTATTGTACGATACTATTGCAGTAATAATCTGTAAATGGATTTGTGTGGGGGGGTTGGACTTCTAAAATGTGAAAGCTTCCTCCATCCCCCTTTTCAAACCAGGTAGTTTCTCTGAATGTATAATTGCTGGAAATATGTGTTGTACTATGTAATGTGCAGGTCTGAAATAACTAACAAACTAACTTATACAAGCCTCCTCAGCACTGCCAAAGTTTTATTGATTTTACTGAGATGCTTTCAGTCGTATGCACAGACTTTGATGGTTTGGTAATTACAGGTGATTTCAATGTCCTTGAAACATTTGGTCTTACTCAGCACATGAGTGGCCCCACCCACAGCAGAGGGCACACTGTGGATCTTCTAATTATATAGGGGGCAAGGTAAGTTTATTTGTAAAGTGCTTCACACAACAGGGAACTAATGCATTCTAATCACAAAACAGTTTAAGATATCAAAGAGAAGAGCGCAAATTAAATAATTTTAGCAATATGCACAGCTAAACAAAACTGTTTTTAGCTTAGATTTGAACATTGTCAGAGTAGAACCTGTCTCATATCCTCAGGAAGACCAATTTTAGCTGCATAAAACTGAAACGCAGATTCCCCATGTTTAGTCCTGACTCTGGGCACCAGCAGGAGGCCGGTCCATGTTTAGTCCTGACTCTGGGCACCAGCAGTAGACAGGCCGGTCCATGTTTAGCCCTGACTCTGGCACCAGCATGTGGCATGTGACTGAAATGTAGCTGCAGTAGTAGTTATTTCCACATAAAAAATGATCAATTCTAACCTTATTTTTATTTTCCTATGGAGGAAATCATTTCATCAATCATTTCATCTAATTCGTTCCCATGGTAAATGTCTGTTTCAACAGGTCTTAAAGCAAGTATTGTGTTCTCATCTACTCCAGCCGCATATCAACAGCATGGCCCAGGGGGTTATTCATGGTCTGAAGACGCTCCATTCGTCCTGGAGCTGGAGAACAAAAGGCCTTCTGCAGGACGCCTCCTCTGATGAAGATGGGATGCTTGACGGTCATCTTTCAGGTCATGCAGTTGAAATCCCAACCACTCTACTAGTCATTCGAATTATTGATCTACCTCAATGATTACATTTTCTGTAAACTGCAAGCAGATTATCAAACCAATTTTAACATTTCACAATGTAAACATGAAGTGTAGTTCATAAATTCATGGTGTAGAAAAATCCAATCAAGTCTGAAACTGTAAGAAAAAAATGTAACCCAACACCAGGTTGGCCCTGACAAACAAAGACTTTTGCATCGGGGAGTAATTCTGGCCCACTCTTTTTTTCAGAATGGTTGTGTGAGGTATTAAAGTTGATTTGAAGCATTTAAGTGTGATAAGAATGCAGAAATCATTAAGAAATCTATCAGGGTGAAAATACCTTTTCCTGCAAATGTATTGGCTTAGAGTAATGAAAAAATATTAAAACAAATTTTTGGAAGACAACCAGAGATGGAAAGTAACAAAGTACAAAAGTAAAAGTACTGTACTTCAGTGCATTTGTAGTAAAGTCTACGTTGATACCTACTTTTACTTCACTACATATGTAGCAAGTATCTGTACTTTCTACTTTTTGTAACTGGACTGAAAAGTAAGAGTTTGACACAGCTGGAAAGGCTGAGGAGATGTTTTTGAGGACATTCATGGGGGCATCCTGCCTTAACATTCTGAAACAACAAAAATATGGGAAAAAAATAAGAAGAAATGTTTCAAGTTACTTTTGTTGAACAAAATCTATCACACATTTTTTAAGGGAAAGGTTATAGCAAACATTCATTCATTCATTTTCTACCGCTTGTTCCCATTAGGGGTCACGGGTGGAGCCTATCCCAGTACCTTTGGGCCTTAGTGCGGGGTACACCCTGGACAGTGGCCAACTCGTCGCAGGGCTTTAAAGCAAACATTGACCATTTAATAGCGCTCAAAGTCTGAAATACCTTTACTTTCTTATTCTTAAAAGCAGTAGCGTGCGGTGACTTTTATAGATAGCCAAGCAGACTTAGGGTGTTCATCAATATTTAGAGGACAAAAGAGAAGAACATGTAGAGGTGGGTTTCGGACCTTGGCCTCCTGTGAAAGGCAAATTTCTATCCTGCTGATGTTATGAAAATACTACTGGCGCTGCTGTTTCTTGTCTTCGCCTACTGCACATGCTCAGTTAGGCACAAGATTCCCACACACGTTTATTCAGCGTGGTTTGAGCATAGATCTATGGGTTTGAGGCTGTGTGGTCCTCAGAGCGCATGTGCTCGAACACAAGCTGCTGTCAGCTCTGGTTCTAAAAGCTCATGTTAGAGTGTGGAGCATGAACGGGCCTCTGAACACGGCCACAGACTAAACAGCTGCAGGAGAAGAAGAATCAAGCTTCTTGCAGTACTGCTGAGTGGCCTGTGGAGGCCACTAAAAGATACCATGACTTCAGCCAAGCTTGTTTGGAACAATTTAAATATAATTGTGACACACAGTAATTTTAGATTTTATTGGTCAATCACTTCTTGCCTTAAATGCCCTGACCGCACTACACTGCTAAGGTATTATATTCCAAATGTATTAGTTTGAAATGTAAAATAATGGTCTATAAGAACAATTAACACTTTAGCTGAACATAAGTGGAAAAAATAATTAAGTCTTCATGGGTGTTTATTGAAGGATGTAAATGAAATAAATATGGAATCTGCCCTAGATTTTCATCACTCTGAAATAGAACTGTCTGAATAGATCAGACAGTCAGGCGTGAACGCTGACCTGTAGCGCAAAGAAAAATGTTTAGATCATTTTACAGACATAGGGACATGACTTGCCCACAATGCTCTCTGCATGTGTATTGTATAGTGTATAATCGAATAAACTACAATTTATACTAGCATTTCATGAGTAAATGCTCCATAAAATGTTATTTTCTAGTAGGTTATTTCCATCATAAAGCAATGAGCTTTGCAGAGCTAATGCATCATAAGCACTTAATTTGTTCAATACTTTAAACATACCGCTGACAGTAATTGCATTTATAGTATATCAAAATGATAGTAACAAGGATTATACATATTTTCAGTCATTTAGCATTTCATGTAAGTCTTAAACTGTGAGTTTACCATCGTAATAATATCCAAATGATAATCTTCCAACAGAAACATAAGTGGGATATGAGCTACAGTAAAGCAGCAGTTCTTGGGTAAGCAATGTTTTTCAAGTTGTGTTTTAAATTAAAAAGTTAACTTTTGGTTGTCTTGGTTGACTATACGGCGTTAGAAACATGTTAAAAACTTTAATTTAATTGAATTGGTTTGTTTATCTTCCTGGTTCTCTTTTCATTCAGGCAATCACAGTCCACCAAGTGTGACATCATCAGCGAAGCACAGGACCCCGGACTTCTTTTGCAGCACGGACCAAGGGGATAAGATGGCGGTCCATTCAAGTCAAAAAATGTAAAGAAGTGAGCACTGTCGGTAATTTTTCAGGCCAAACTCTTTGAATGGTCTAGGCCATGAGGCTGCTGCACAGCGGAGTGGCCATTACTCAATTTGGCTCGTGGGCAGAGGGGGCGAGGGGGCGTGCCTTATCCAGTTATATTAATACAGCCATGGCGGGTACACAGCCTACATGTAGGCAGCAGCGTTAGAATGTGTTTGTGATTGTTAGTAACTAAGGAACTCAATCCTCAAATGTAGGAAAATGCAGGATTTCTATAACATGCATGGTTGAATGAGGCAAGACAGGACATGAAATTGGATCCATGAAAAAGACGAAACAAGAGTGCGATTCAGTTCAGTTATTGCCTAAAAAATAGATTTATTTAATGACGTTTTACTGTTATTGTTGAACATTAATAACTTCATTTTCTCAACAGGTGTAACTCAAAAGCATGTGTGCACGATCTTGTGGCAATTTTATACTGCAAGATTGTGGCACCAGATCTTGTCCCATCCCCTAGTTTTAGACTTGTGCTTGAAATTTAATTATTTAGCTAATTTATCATTTCTAAATCCTTGTAAGAGCTACTTGGAAGGGAGTGGTAGCTCCTGGCCGCTGTCGAGGGGAATTTAGTCCTCTGCATTTGACCCATCCTTCAGTGCCTCTGGAGCAGGGGTGTAGCTCGGGAGCAACAGGTTGTAAGGGTTTAGGAATTATACATTTTATGCTGAATAATTAAATTTCAAGCACATGATTGTGCACACATGAGGAACATTCTCTCGTGAATTTCCCCACCAAATGTTCACATATGGCTTACACAAAATAAGGGTTAACACTCTTTAGAAACTGAAGTTCCAGAAAGCAACGCAACAATGACAGCTAAAATAATAATAAAATGGAATAACTGTGAACTGGATTGCTTTTACTATTAATAATACTAAAACTTATGTCCAAATCTCGTCGTTCTCGTGGACCCACTCTGGTGTTGCAACCATTGTAAATTTGAACTTTAGATGCCCAACTTTATGCACTAATAACTAAATAATGGTTTATGTTTTATTGGCATTTAAGGTTGACGCCATTATATCAACATTGTTGCACAAACAGGCATAGTTCTCTGCCATTCTCGTTTAGTATAAGTGGCTCTTTGGGAGAAAAAGGTTGGAAACCCCTGTTTTGGAGCAACCTGTCAGGAGAAACATCTGGGAAAAGTGTGGCACCAGCACTCGTCATCGAACAGGTCAAATGCCACACAAGGTTAATAAACTCTACAAACCCAGAGAATACAAATGATATTCCTTCTCCTCTGTTACCTGAGGGTAACATTCAGACAGGTGTGTGTGTGTGTGTGTGTGTGTGTGTGTGTGTGCGTGCGTGTGGAGAGAGCAGGGTGACGAGGCGTATCCATGGAAACCTGCGCAGGCCCTTCGTTAGCCCGGCAGGTGCTAATGGAGATAACGAGGGGGAGGGGGCAGACGCTGCTTACCCTCGGCTCCGCCTCCACCTTCTCCATAGACTCTGGGATACGTGTTCACTCATTTGGACTGATTTTCCCCCTGCGTCAGTTGCAATCATGGGGCCATTGAGCTCAGCACCATGGGGGACGTCATGTGCAGAGGGTGAAGGGTCCGCAATCAGATCTGGACCTGTGGATATCCAGTTTGACTTTCCGTTCTGCATATAAAAAAGAGGCTTTTGCCATTGAGAACTAATTATTTAAAAAGGATGTAAATGTAAGACAATAATGTAATAAAAAAGGCAAGACATTTAAGTGTACGTGAAAATATAGCCTGATTTAAAATAATTATTCAATTGGCTGTTTGTGTCACCTGTTAGTCAATATAAGTGCGTCACTCACCCTCAGTTTCTTTTTTTCCAAATTATTCTTTTAAAAAACAAAATGAACAGAACTTGACCAGAAAGTGCAAATAAAAAGGCAAGGCAAGTTTTATTTGTAGAGAAAAAAATGCATTCAAATCACAAAACGGATAAAGAGATAAGATAAGAGTGCACTAAAATCCTTTCAGTCAAATGTATGCACAGCTAAACAAAATAGTTAGCCTGGATTTGAACATTGTCAGCTTAGAGGCTCGTCTCACATCTTCAGGAAGATTGTTGAGATTTTACCTGCATAAAACTGAAACGCAGATTCCCCATGTTTCAGTCCTGACTCTGGGCACCAGCAGGAGGCCAGTCCCTGAGGTCCTCAGTCCGAGATGTACTTTGGTGCTAGGCCATGGAGAGACTTGTATACAAGTAGAGCTGCTTTGAAGTCTATTCTCTGAGCCACAGGGAGCCAGTGCAGAGACCTGAGCACAGGACCAATGTGATCGTACTTCCTGGTTCTAGTCAGGACCCGAGCAGCAAAAAGGTTTTGAAAGAAAATAACGTAGCACTGGCGTTGACTAATGATCTGATTATCATCATCGGCCCATCCCCAATACGTATAGACCATTGCAAAGGTGTCTGACAGAATGCTGAACGCCTGGATAAAGCTGAGTACTGGAGCACTTCAGCTACACTGATGGCACCTCAGCGGGGGGGGGGGCACTGCTGGCATTTCCAAAGTTATGCTAACACAGGTGAACGCCGCACTAATCACTCTTCAGAAAAATTAACAGTAAGCCACTTTTTATGGAAAATGTCACCAAACACCTGCACAGTACCTCCTGTACGTTAAACGTGTAAGGACGTGTAAACCAATGGCAACTAATCATTATTTTAATGTCAGCAATTATATTATTCAACTCGTGGATTGTTTTTAGAGCAGTGGTGTTGGTCTGACAACTTCAACTTCATATATTCTTGTGTCCTTGGGAAAGTGTAAGAAAGAAACCAGTTTAGAGGTTATTGGTGTGTACTGAAATGAAGGAACTGGTGCTGCTTGGTCATCGAGTGGATAGCACAAGGAGCAACCCGCAGTGTTGTGAGTTCAAATCCGGCCCTTGACATGTTGCTGCATGACATGTCTTTACCCAGTCTCAATTAAAAAAGAAATGAAGACATTGAAATAAATAATGCACTATTTGATATTATTGATGAATGCAATAAATTTAAAAAATGATGGAAGCTTCTGTTCCATCTCCCAGTTCCGGGGATGTCAGTTAAGATAACAGTTAAGATATAAGTCATAAACATACATACAAGAGAACTGTATATTATTTAGGTTTTTGTCGCCAATCTTAGAGGGGGATTATTAAAGTAGACCACATTTTGTAAATCACCGTCAGGCAAACATGAGGTGTAATGGCAGCACCCCTCTGCATCCTGAACTCCCATGCATATTAGGCATGTAGTATCCAGAATATGGTTAAAGCATTTAGATATCACTTTTTGAGTAACTGTTATTGTAAAACTGTAAGGCTAGAGATTTGAAGAAGTTATGTTAAAACGTAAATAGAGTTCATGTGCAGACCAAGTAAATATTTAGAATATTACGTGCATGGAAACATAGAAATACAGAGTCAGTCTTAAGGCAATACACATTCTGTAAGCGTGTAATAGACCAGATGTTGATTGCTCATTGGCAAATTTTGAAAGCATATTGTAATATCAAGTTCATTATTGACAAGTAAATGTAAAATTTACTGTAAAATGACTTCTTGAATATTTTGTAATTGGATACAATGAAGCGAGGCTGCACAGAACTGAAGCTCTCTCCCTATCCTCTTTATTTTTCCTGTATATTCAGGATTTACTTCTTTGAGGGCCTGCCTAGACCTAGACTGGACCCGTAACATGTGCCTCATACACAGCAGACCAATCTTAATCCTGAATGTGGACTACCATATATACACCTCCATTAGGTCCAAAAGAATGGAACAAATACCCCCAAATGTAATTCACAATGATCAGACAGGATTAGTTGAAATCAGACAAATCCAGGACAACATAAGACGATCTTTACACATAATGGCCCTCATTTACCAAATTTCCGTACAGCAAAATCAGTTTATGTGGTATAGGACCAAATCAAGGCACTCTTCTGGATTTATCAACATTGACAAGTCCATGTACGCCAACATCAACACCAAACTGCACATGAAAACCACTCTTAACTGCACAAAACGTACAGCCCTTTAATGTATTTGTCATTAGGGTAATCTATAAAAAAAAAGGTAGTTAAACGATTGTCATTTTAGCAATGTATGGTCTGATGAAGCTACTTCTTCTTTGTGGAGGCTACACCTTTTCAAGGTTTCAATTTACACCCTCGTACATCAGCAGTCAACAGCTTAGAAAAGAAGTAAAATGTACTCGTAGCATCACGTCTGTGTCTTGATAGTCCTCGGTCTTGACACAGTCTTGACACGGGGGTTCAGTCCTCTTCTGCAGCACCGTCCTCTGTGCGCTGATTCTGTGTAGAGCAGTGGACTCCGGTCCGGATGGGGTCGTCAGAGGCTGTTTCAGGGGTCTGAGTTTGGGTCTGGCACTGTTCTTTTGAAGTTGATAAATTGATTAAGCCCTAAAACATGAATTATTTTGTAGCATATGTAGTTTATTCTTCTTTTTATGACATTCTTTTTCAGAATCAGAATGGGTTTATTGCCATTTTGATTTCCAGTTCAGATTAATGCTGCTTTTTTTCCATACCTAATGTGATGCATTTCCTTTAAAAATATAGGTCTAATGTCTGGATATAAACTAAATGTACAAATAACTGATTCTTTCTTTCTGGCGACCCCCTTTTTGATATTTAGAAATACCTACCCATTTAGATATAAATGTTATCTCTTTGATACTTGTGTGGCCCCCCATAAAGATCTATCAACACTATCTTTTTATATTAAAAAATATTTTTTAAAAAACCTTATCCCACTCTTATGCCCTACTAAAGTCTTTTCCAGACTCTTCTGATTTCCATCCCCAAACGGCTGTTTGATGAATACGGTAGATTAAATCAATCTCAAATTAGCCTTGAATCCGATTCAAAACTCTGCAACTATCAAAAGAAAAGGGAGGTTGGAGTTTGCCTTGCTGGCATATGACAGACGGTTGAGTCAGTTGACGGAAGTTAAGAATCACTGGGTAAAATCTGTACTTACAACATGGAAAGAGCTAATCAAAACATACAAACTAAACGTTAAAATCTTAAACTAGTTGGCTTATGAGCAAGGTTTTGTACCAAATACAATTGAGAGATAGAGATTTAAGGTCTGGATTAGAAAAGTTCTAAAAGGGTTTTCACCAGATTGTAAAAGATAATCACATGAAAAGCTTTGACATGTTGAAAGAATCCTGAGAAACAGGACTTTTATAGGTATTTACAAATTAGGAGTTATTATAACCAAGAAATTAAATAAAGTAATGGCCATTATAACCCTCTGACTGAAATATTCATCAAGGCTTATAAATCAGAAGTGAGTAATATCTAAAGCAGGGGCTACTTTTTGATTCGGCAAAGCCCAAAGATCTACCTATAAATTTATATTTTTTTTATAAACAGCTATAGAAACGCAATATTTTTTGTCTTGTGTTGTCGGCTCACGCAGTGGTGTGCTCCTTCCGAAACTCACTGAGAAAGCGGACAAAATAACAACTGTAGGCTCCTCGCACTGATTGTAACTCATGGTTCACTCATGCTTCACCCCCGTGTGCGCACCATGTGATACACTCGCTCAGCGTGTGTATATACTGTATCTTAGCGCCACCCAATAAACTTTGCTTTGGTATCGAATGCCACCGCCTCCGAGATTGACTGGTAGATTGCGATCAACGCAATTGGCACCCCTGCATTGGTGGTTTAAACAGCTACTCTACTAAATATATTAAACAAATGTGAAGTAGAGGGTGGTCTTGTTTTGACGGATGAAGAGAGGGAAAATTAATGTACATCTCAGTGGAGGACCACAAAATGACATGTTTGGAGAGATGTCGGTGTAATCCCTCATTCGTCCAGGAGTGTTCCATTGTAGAAAAAGATTCAGTTGTAGTCATCTGGACTCTGTTTTAGAAAAAACAAAACGTTTCAACTCTCATCCAGTTTATGCTGTAGTGGGTGGTCAATCTAACCACCCACTACAGCATAAGCTGGGAGTGATCAGAACACTACAACACAGAGCACAAGCGGTGCCCACCAGCTCAGAGGGCAAGAGGAAAGAGGAAACACACGTCCGGAATGCTCTCCTCAGCCTGTGGATACCCGACTTGGGCTCTGAGCAAAGTGAAGAGAACCAACAAAAGCAGGACAAAAGGGACAAAAGGGAAACAGAACCAAGAAGAAGGGGTGTCTCTATCCCTTATGTCTCAGGACTGTCAGAAAAACTGCAACGAATTTTTAGAACAACGAACGAAGTCCCTGTTTATTTCAAACCAGGAACACGTTAAGACAAAAACTGGTTCACCCTAAGGACAAGATGCCAACACAAAAACAGAGCAATGTAGTGTATTCTATCCAATGCAGACTAAACAGCCACTTCACAAGAGGCTTTATCAACACAGAAGACACGCGAGTTCAGGACCCCAAAGTGCTGTGCATCTTCATCTCAAAGCCGCAAACCACTCTATTGAAGACAGTGAGGTGGAGATTCTGAGCAGGGAAAAAGATGGTTTGAAAGAGGAGTTAAGGAGGCAATCTTAGTTAAAAAAGAGAATCCTTCATTAAATCGTAATGGAGGTTTAAGATTCAACCTTCCAGTTGTTTATAATGGTCTGCTGAAACCCTGGAGACGCCCTGGGCATTCGGATGCTAAATAGGCACTCAAGGTGAGGCAGGGAACAATAGAACAATAGGCCATCCCAGTTTCAATGGGCCATTAGCAGGAGGTCCCGCCCTGTGGGCAGTGCTCTCACAGAGTAGGATATAAACAAGAGTTCTCAGACTTGTTTCTCTGATTGAGAATGACTCTTGGATGAGAGTTGAAACGTTTTGTTTTTTCTAAAACAGAGTCCAGATGACTACAACTGAATCTTTTTCTACAATGTTTGGAGAGAGTTTTGCTGGAAAAATGTGTAGCATTTTTTAATAACCCCAGGTCAAAATGCTCTTCACAAGGAAATGCTAACTGTTGGAGAGACTGTGGCAGCCAGGAGGCAAACCACTATCACATGTTTTGGGACTGTCCTGTTGTTCAAAAATATTGGACTGAAAGTAAAGATGCACTGCATTGCCTCTCAACTTTAAAACTATGTACTTGGGCCTCCAAAACTCCTGCCATGGACACAAATGGATACCTTTTGGAGCATACTTTTAGCAGCAGGAAAAAGGGCCATAACAAAGAAATGGATGACGATCCATTGGACTGATATAATAGCAGATATTAGACAAATGGAGAAAATTACATTTGAACTTAATTTGGAAAATTTGACCAACTATGGACCAAATGGGATTTTAAAAAAAAGATTAATTTAAAAGTGTAGTTTTATTTTATGATCTGCTTTCCTGTTGTGTTTGTTTTTGTTCTACATTTCATATTTTATTTTTTTATTTAGATACAAAAATATTTTTACCAGGACACAAAAATGCTCTGTTACTCTGACAGAAGCCTCCCAGATTACATTCAGACTCACAAGTGAGCCAAGAAAAAGGTGTGTTTGAGCCATCTATTGACCAAATGCATACAAATGTACTTTTATTGTTACTCCCCCACCCCCTAATTTTTTATTTTGAGAATCTGGTCACCCTATGAATGGACCAAACATGATGGACAGGGAAACGACAGAAAAAACTGTAAGAACAACTTGTAGGGGGCGCAATATGCATACTTTACATGTACACGGCCCTGTGTGGTGCAATGGAGAGTGAAACGCACACCACAGAGTCCTTCATAACAGAAAGGGAGAGGGACAGCTCCGTCACACTGTCCATCAAACTGTGCTTTCGCATATCCATACCAGTGCGGAGAAAGAAAGTCAAAATACGTACAACGGATAAGAGACCAGATGCGACCTTCATGGATTACCTATCTCTGTTCGACTGCCGTGTAAAGTGTGACTTTGTGTCTGTCCCGTTATTACACTTAAAACGTAACGTATTGTTCCTTTCTACCTCAGTAGCGCCGTTTAGTCCTACTGTTAATGATTATCATAATTATGAGTTGATGTGTCCATATCTCCATTCTCTTTGAGCTAACGCTCTGGACACAAACTTGGGCGAACGTGCGGCCACAGAAGCTTTTGTGCTTAATATATTCATGTATAGCACCAATCCAAACTTTTTTTTAGACTATAATTAATTATGATTATTAGCCAAATATTAAAGATGTATCCTCTTAACCCACCCAATGTTGAAG
>BJKM01000389.1:569943-605092 GCA_015082035.1 Chaenogobius annularis
ATCAACTCGATACAACCCACATATTTACGTGGAAAGTTATGCGGTATAACTTTAAATGTTTCCAAATTAGGTATAAGTTTGACTGCATAAAGCCACACCCTCCAAGGTCAGATAAAAATACCAAACGAACCTCTGCTCAGCCCCTCTTCTCTTCCTTCTTCTTCTGCTTGATCTGAACCTCTACCACAAGGCACATCAGGTGCCCTTTTTAGGGGTCCCTTTTTAGGAAGGGTCCCTTTTTAAATATGAACATTTACTACCGTAATTTTCGGGCTATAAAGCGCTTCTGAATACAAGCAGAGGCAACCAAATTTACAGAGAAAAAAGAAATTGTACATGTACGCACTGCAACTGTCGATAAGCCGCAGGTGCCCACTTTGTAACATGAGAGATTTAGACATAAAGATGCTCTCTCGGGAGTCATGTGCCAGTTGTCTTTTGAAAGTCTCATTTCATTGCGGCAGGTTCTAAACTGTAGATATATGGCAAGGCAAGTTTATTTGTAGAGCACAATTCGTACACAAGGCAATTCAAAGTGCTTCACACAACAGGAAAAAATGCATTAAAATCACAAAGACATGGCAGAAATCACAAAATAATAGTTCAAGACATAAAAGAGAAGAGTGCAAAGAAAAGCATTTCAGTCATATGCACAGCCAAACAAAACAGTTTTTAGTTTAGATTTGAACATATATATCACATGTCCATGCTCTGCGTGTGTCTTTGCGTTCAGCGGCGCCTTGATTCACTTCCTCCTTGGACTCATTTCTCCGTGAATATGAGTCTGATTGTAATAAAAACACACAGCATGTTGAATCTTAAAATACAGAGAACACGACGTATCCCCTGGACAGTGATCACTGTCCACTGACTTCTTCTACAGTGTGTCAAATGCTAACGGTTGTGCCAGAGTGCCCCCAGGTGACCGTTAGCGTGGGAAAAAAGTAGCAGCTTAAAGTCCAAAAATCCTAAAAAAAAATCTTACTCGTGTTGTCCACAATGCAATGGCTAGTCCCAGAGAATATACATTACATATTGGTGCAACTGCGTGAGGAGGAAACAAGAGAAACACCCTACATATTGGTGCTGAGGATGTATACGCTACAACTGTGATAGATTGTGTAGCATTTACCTCTTAATATACAACTAAGGCAATTTAAAACCTTAGCCGAATAGAGTTGGAATGAATAAAAAATGATAAACGGCTAGAATCAGAAGTTGTCTAGGTTGGTAGGCGGTTGAGGACCATTAAAATAAACAATGAAACAATTACAGGTAACTCTGTATTTTGTGTGCATAGGTGAGTATTTACATATTTACAATTTTGGTTCAGGATACCTAATATCAATAACTATATTTATATAGCGCTTTCAAATATCAGTGAGCAGCAATCAATCAACAGTAGAGGTAAGATCTTAAGCCCGAGCCCGAAACTAAAATGACAATCATTACGTTCGGGTCGGGCCGGGCCGGGCTTCTCTCTCGCTGACTTTTTTAATAAATATATGGTTATAAAAACGTATACTAAAACGATGTGTGGATACTAAACTAAGGAATACTTGTTATAAATAAATAATTTGGTTAAAACAGAGAAGGGGCTGTAAGGTCATTGCTATATAACTACTACTAAACAGGAAGCAAGCGCAGAGCCTGGGTAAGCTTTGCGCAACGGTGGCGTGAATTGTAATTTCCTGACGTGCAATGTAGTCCGCATCTATTTTGTTTACGGTCTCCCCCGATGTGCGCCGAGCAGCAAGAAGTCAAGGATAAACTTAAGACAGGGGAACTGAAAAGGCAAAACACGCACCGCCGGTACACAGCAGTTATTTCGCCGTGTAATGAACACGAGTGCGCATCAAGGATACTTTCTTTCACTCTCTTTATCTGGCCTCTTATTCTGCTGTTCCAGCGTTATTTCGTTGTGCAAATGCATTTATCTTGATCATAAAAATATGTAGAATATTTTAACCTTAAGAAATCTTGGTGTTTTTTCTGACCAAAAATACTATGGGATAAATTGAGAATTCCGGGTTTGCTTCAAGCTCCGGGCATACATCCATCCATCCATCCATCTTCTTCCGCTTTATCCGGGGCCGGGTCGCGGGGGCAGCAGTCTAAGCAGGGACTCCCATACTTCCTTTTCCCCAGACACTTCCTCCAACTCCTCCGGGGGATCCCGAGGCGTTCCCTGGCCAGTCGAGAGACATAGCTTGGGCATACAAATCAAGTTAATTGGTCGGGCTCGGGCTGGGTTGGGCTTTAATGCCCGCGGGCCTGGGTCGGGCCGGGCTGGATTTTTTAGGCTCGATCTTACCTCTAATCAACAGATAGTTTGGAATAACAAGTTGAGTGCTGAATGCCCAAAATCTCATCCTCCCCAAAGTCAAATCAGTTCTTCACTGGTCGAGAGGAATGTTTGCGTAGAGCAGCAATGTTAAACGATGAAATGTCATTAGGAAAACTACACGTGTCCAATGGTTCAGAAGAGGGACCAAGAGCAAACGGGGGACAGTGGGCTTAGCATGTGCGTCTCATACCACACCGGCGGAGAAGTTGATTGTCCATAAGCTGTTGGTACTCGCCATCAAGAGTTCATTGGGTTTTAACCCATTCAAGATGGCACAGGACCAGTGAATTAACTAGTAAGATTAGTAAGGATGCACAAAATGGTTAAAATACATGTTGGCATCAACAGTGCACTGTTAGTCATAATATTTCAAATACATTTAAAATAATAACAAAACATTTGGTTCAAAGAACTATGGTTACATTCATAACTGTTTAAGTTGCGCTATTCAGTATCTTAAACCAATGCGAAGCCGAAAGCTAGCGTTAGCATAGCGTGAAGCTAACAGCTCCCTTAGAACCAGATGGATAGCAGCTAATGCTAAGATAACAATTAAAAATGAATGGCTAGCGCCGGATTAGCATCTAGTAACAAAGTTTTGTGACAATTAAGAAACAAGAGCTGGAAGCTTTCCCAGAGCACATCAATGCAGTGGACCCGCATATCAGGTTTACAAGAGAAGATGCTAAGGAGAACCGCTTGGCCTTCTACACACACGGATCAGTACCTGCTCTCTGGCTCTAACCACCCACTACAGCACAAGCTGGGAGTGGTCAGAACACTACAACACAGAGCACAAGAGGTGCCCACCAGCTCAGAGGGCAAGAGGAAAGAGGAAACACACGTCCGGAATGCTCTCTCAGCCTGTGGATACCCGACTTGGGCTAATCTAGAACAAATTATATAAAGTGAAGAGAAACCAATAAGCAGGACAAAAAGGGACAAAAGGGAAACAGAACCAAGAAGAAGGGGTGTCTCTATCCCTTATGTCTCGGACTGTCAGGAAAAACTGCAAAGAATTTTTAGACGACACAAAATTCCCTGTCTATTTCAAACCAGGAACACGTTAAGACAAAAACTGGTTCACCCTAAGGACAAGATGCCGACACAACAAACAGAGCAATGTAGTGTATTCTATCCAATTGCAGTGAAGAAAGTATGTAAAGAGCGGTACATGGGGAGACATAAACAGCCACTTCACAAGAGGCTTTATCAACACAGATGACACGCGAGTTCAGGACCCCAGAGCGCTGTGCATCTTCATCTTAAAGCTACAAACCACTCTATTGAAGACAGTGAGGTGGAGATTCTGAGCAGGGAGAAAAGATGGTTTGAAAGAGGAGTTAAGGAGGCAATCTTTGTTAAAAAAGAGAATCCTTCCTTAAATCGTAATGGAGGTTTAAGATTCAACCCTCCAGTTGTTTATAATGGTTTGCTGAAACCATGGAGACGCCCGAGGCATTCGGATGCTAAACAGGCACTAAAGGTGAACGCCAGTCAACAATAGGCCCATCCCAGTTAGGTTTCAATGGGCCATTATCAGGAGGTGGGCAGGGCTTTCACAGAGGTGGGCAGGGCTTTCACAGAGGTGGGCAGGGCTTTCACAGAGGTGGGCAGGGCTTTCACAGAGGTGGGCAGGGCTTTCACAGAGTAAACCTGAGTTCTCAGACTTGTTTCTCTGATTGAGAATGACTCTTGGATGAGAGTCGAAACGTATCGTTTTTTCTAAAACAGAGTCCAGATGACTACAACTGAATCTTTTTCTACAATCTCGGAACAAACACTCACCATCATAAAGTGACTAATCTGAGCATGTCACTCGCTTCAGACAGCTCAGTTCCAATAGAAACCATCTATAAAAGGTTTGAGTAAAATGTAAGGTGATGTTCACACAAAATAAATTAGGTTTAGACAACTTGATTACTGACCTACAGCAGCCCTTTCCCACTGCTACCCCTTTGCCTTGAGACTGAATGAACCACCATGTTTAAATCTAATAGTTCACGTGAGTCACTACTCAACTCTCGCGAGAGGGTGCCGAAATACCGCGAGAATTCGGAGCGGTCCATATACAGCAGTGCAGAATAAAAGGTAATAATAGATCAGGATAGAATAATTTAATAATCTGTTATTTAAGGGGTTACAATTGCCTTTTATGTACCATCTCATCAGTCTTTAGTAAATGCAAATCATATCTGTTTATTAATTAATTTAATAGGAATAAAGCACATGAATGAACTGATTATAACTACAACTGTAATTTGATCCGCAGTCCTTAAGGCAGGTAACAAAACAATGCAACGTACAAATAATAGAACACAAGGAAATGATCACATGATTGGTTTGATTTTAGCCACAGTTTTATTCAAAGCTATAATGTTGGACTCCCTTATGAAGAGGAGTCCTGGAGTCTTCTGTGTACATATTATTGTCGTTATTATTAATACTACTGAATATCTCAGTGTTTAAGTCAAATAAGCATCAAACACTGAAATCTATCATCTTTAAAATTAACAAATTTTACTTCTGATTGATGATTGGCATCAATTATGAATATACAAAAGATTACAGTAAACAACTGCTTTATGAAGGTGTGATGAGCATGTGATGGGGAAACTGGTACTGCCAGTGGCATATTCCTTCATAGATTCACTAACAGGTGAAGAACGTGCCAAAGGAATGCCTTCATCGCCTGCACAGCTTTGGGGGAATATTAGTTTAATTAACCTGTAATGGCCCATCATGCCATTTCTCCAGGCTCAAGGCACTGGAGCAGACGTGCACTCAATGGTTCCCCCCTTTCCTCATCCTGACGATATCTCTTCTGTCCATGTAGGTTTTGATGTCTGCCGCTCCCAAATACACTTGCTGAAGGAGGTACACTACAGACCTCAACATGACAGATCAAGTGGAAGTATCTTGTTAAGCTGAACGAGGGAAAAAGAGGGACTGACACTAGGAAAGAAGTTGAAGTTGGTGCATAAAGTGGGGAGACAAAAGATGAAGGTGAAGCTGGTGACACACTGGTCAGCAGCAGTGTCACCGATGCTCTGGAATACTGCAACAAAACATCTGCACCTTGTGGAAGAGGGTGATGCCCAGTGTCCCTATCTACTGACCTATAAACTCAGTCAAGTTCACCTAGAGATTTTCTTCTCTGTCAGAGCATGCGGTGGCTTCAATAACAATTCCACCACCACACATGCCATTTTGGGGAAAAGTCCTTGAAAAGGTTGTTTACCAACAGCTCGCTGATTTCCTCTTAATAAACAACTCATTTGATGTTTTCCAGTCAGGTTTTAGACCTCATCACAGCACTGAGACTGCTGCTCTTGTCAAGGTGACAAATGACATCCACCTGAACACTGACGCGGGCAAAGCCTCAGTCTTAATTCTGTTAGATTCTGAGTGCTGCTTTTGACACTGTCGATCATGGGGCCCTCTTACAGAGACTAGAGGACTAGGTGGGCATCACTGGCACTGCGCGCGCTAAACTGGTTAAAGTCCTATCTGGAAGACAGGAAGTTCTTTGTCGAAATTGGTAACTGTGGTCTCAGACCAGATGCCCCTGACCTGTGGGTGCCCCAAGGGTCAATACTGGGACCCCTTCTGTTCAACCTCTACATCACATGTGTCAAACTCAAGGCCCGCGGGCCAGATGTGGCCCGCCAGACGTTTTCATCTGGCCGCCGAACATTTCTAGTTTATAATTATTCATTTTCCAATAGATATATCGCGTTTTTATCGCTAGAACTACAATTCCCACAATCCTTTGCAGCCGCGGCCCCTCCCCTGCGCTGCTCCCCGCGGCCCCTCCCCGCGCTGCTCCACCGCGCTGCTCCGCCGCGTGCTCCCTCCGCGCTGTGTGCTGCCAGCTCAAGTGCCGAGGGACAGCGACCAGCGACATTCATCCGCAGCAGGTTTAAAATCGAACACACCGGCAGCGATGACCTGTAGCGCCCAGCGACAGCTTCACACGTGGCGCTCTGCCCCAGGGCAGATCGTGGGAAACACGAGGAATAAAGAAAAGAGGCGGTTTTGTGGACGTTAGAGCTGTGCTAAAAGCGGCGCTAATGTGAAGCTAACAACAAGAAAACACACTTCTTTGCTGACAACTCTGTGAGGAAAACATCCAAACCAGTGCAAAACCTGGGCAGATCATGAGCCACAGGTAAAAACACAGGTCAGAGTGTAATAAAGTCTGAACATGTGAGTGAAGCTGCTTTGAGCTCTCATTTGATTCACCACATGAAATGAATCATTTGTCACTAAAATAAGCTTAAAACTGTAAAAATAGTGAGCTCATATTGAGTTTGTGCAGCAATATTAACATGTCTGTGATACAAACATTTAATATCAGAATCATATCACAAGTCCATTGTTCCTGTTCCCTGCTGCTGCTGCATGAATATGGACTCAGTCTTTCACCTGCTGCAGATTTGTGCAACAGTGTCCACATGTAACTATTACTAGGCTATATAACATTTGTAATATTTGTTATTGTTTTATTTTTTACATTATGTTCGGCCCGCGACCCAGCCTGAGCGTCAAAAAGCGGCCCTGGCCCGAATGAGTTTGACACCCCTGTTCTACATGCTGCCGTTAGGACACATTCTCGCTGCATATCAACTGACCTATCAATTACGCAGACGACACTCAAATCTATGTTTCACTGACGGCAGGTGAATATGGACCAGTGGATTCACTCTGTCACTGCATCCAACAGATCAGTGTGTGGATGCAGAACAAACTTTCTCCAGCTGAACTCAGACAAAACTGAAATCATCGTCTTTGGCCCACAGAAACAAAGAGAAATTGTTAACTGTCACCTCCAGAGTCTCGCTCTAAACCTACAAATCAAGTTAGAAATCTGGGGGTAATAATGGACCTCAGACTTGAATTTTAACAGCCACGTCAGATCAATAACATCAGCAGCTTTTTACCATCTAAAAAACATTGCCAAAATCAAAAGTATAGTGTTCTAAACCAGACCTGGAGAGACTTATTCATGCGTTTGTCTCTAGTAGATTAGACTACTGTACGGCCTGCTCACTGGCCTCTCCAAACGAGCTGTAAAACAGCTGCAGTACATCCAGAACGCTGCTGCTCGGGTCCTGACTAGAACCAGGAAGTACGATCACATTAGTCCTGTGCTCAGGTCTCTGCACTGGCTCCCTGTGGCTCAGAGAATAGACTTCAAAGCAGCTCTGCTTGTATACAAGTCTCTCCATGGCCTAGCACCAAAGCACATCTCGGACATGTTAGTGCCATATGAACCATCTCGGCCTCTGAGGACCTCAGGGACCGGCCTCCTGCTGGTGCCCAGAGTCAGGACTAAACATGGGGAATGTGCGTTTCAGTTTTATGCAGCTAAAATCTGGAAACATATCTGGAACAGTCTTCCTGAGGATGTGAGACAGGCCGCTACTCTGGCAATGTTCAAATCTAAACTAAAAACTGTTTTGTTTGGCTGTGCATATGACTGAAATGCTTTTCTTTGACCTCTTCTCTTTTATGTCTTGAACTAAGATTGTGATTTCTGCCATGTCTTTGTGATTTTAATCCATTTTTTCCTGTTGTGTGAAGCACTTTGAATTGCCTTGTGTACGAATTGTGCTCTACAAATAAACTTGCCTTGCCTTGCCTTGCTTGACAGTTCACTGCAGATTACAAACATCTTCTCGTCTGGCGTCAGGTGACGATTGCCACAGGCAACTGTCTACTGTTGGACCACACAAGACATCTGCGTCGATTAACACCACACATTCAACCTGGAGCCTGTTCTGGAAGCCCAGTCTGAGCATGACTCACTCAGTCCTGATGCCAGAGACAGCATCAACAGAAACTCTCTGAATACAAAGAAATAAATGAAAAACATCTTTGCACACTATGCACTGACGCGATAACATCTGAGAGGCCATTTGTTTCTTCTCCTGAAGAATCGAGGAGGATTGCAGTAGCCATCAGAGGGAAGCATTGCATTTTGTAAAGAAGCAGAGCCTGGTTTCCAAAAGATCTTGAAAGCAACCTCTGCCAAACTGCCACAAGGACACGGGCTTCTGCTGCCATTGTAGATGAAGTTCTACTGCGCAAGACTCATTCGGCCCCATCATTTGACTAAGAGAGAAACAGAGAAAATAACAAACAAATGGTTAGACATAAATTCACAAATTGATCCACTTTCACCAGTACTGCTCATCTCTGATTCATTGTTTTTCACTTCCTGAGAGTATATATTTAGCATACCCCTTCAACTATTTGTAAAGCAAGGTTTCTTGTTGCTACTGTGATAAAGTGCATGTTACACAGCAAGCAATGCTTCTTTTCTAAAACAAGTATTATTTCTTTTTAAGTTTTATGCACTTCATACCAGAGGGCTATTAACGGAAAGCTTAATTATATGAGTTTTAATGAGTATCTTCTTTTGTAATGCCGATTGATTCCACTGAAACTTGGAGCTTGCATGAACGGAGCACAAGCTGTAGGTGGCTTGGAGGTGACAGCGTCAACCATCTGCATTTGTTTTTTTTTAACATACTATTTACAGTTCCTGCAAAACAGAAATTTAAATCAGTTCTGTTTGTGTTAAAATTTGTTTAACAAAATGTTAAATTCTCTATATAGTTTTAAATCCACAGTTGCTGTGTCAGAAAACAAAAGCATGTGTAAAACTAACTGACTACATTGTTCTTTTTTGTGCTCTAAACTAAAAAAAAAAACCCACAAAAATGCAGTTTCTACAGAACAAAACATTTCAAAATCATTTGTTTGTGTTTTCTTATGTACTTTAGATCCACACAGTTACCTAGAAAATGTATGTATTGTATGTTTTTATGTTCCATGTTTATGTTGACCTGTGTCCGAGTTTGTCTCGCTCTTGTCTGCGCTTGTGTTCCACTCGTGGCCTGCACTTTGACGTGGTGCGTGGACTTTAAATGTGGATCATTATTCTTCCACGGCTTTAAACACAAACAGGTCATTATTTTGCTTGTGGAAAGCTGTATTTGCTGTGAAAGATAAAAAATGGTTTCATCATTTGGGTGAATGTTAGAATTCAGAGCACTTCATTCGTTTTTGTCATAACTAAATTGACAACCATTTTATAAATACAAATTAATGACACACTGTTTACTTTTAGTCAATGCACAAGTTATTATTACTATATATATATTGCTCTGGAGTAGTCAGATCTTTACTCCAATCGTTTGGACATTGATATATTATTTACATTTAACACAGAAAAACTGGAATATGTTGTGGACAAATTTACAGTTTAGTTTGTAAGACAAAGGTACCTCTTTTCCCAGTCATTTCTATAGCTGGTATCAAAGTGTAAACCTTAGAAGTTATTAAAAATAATTGACAGGAGAACATCTCAATACATATTCCATGGAAGAAATCCATCCATCCATCCATCCATTTTCTACCGCTTGTTCCCGTTAGGGGTCACGGGTGACTGGAGCCTATCCCAGTGCCTTTGGGCCTTAGGCGGGGTACACCCTGGACAGTGGCCAACTCGTCGCAGGGCTAATGGAAGAAATCCATGACCTTCATATAGAAAACAAGCGTGCGCTTTTCTGTTTGAACACAGCAAATGATTAAATTGTGCTGCAAATGCAATCTCTAATTGTCTCTCAACTGACCATGTGAGTACACGATTGGAAATTGTATATACGTTTACATACGATGTTAGATCTGACCCATTCTTCTCTAGTTTTCCTTGGTCTGTGTTTAACCTTAACCTGAAGAAAACTCATATAGTTTTAATACATTAAAACTATTTGTCTCTTATATTATTTTGCAGGGAGAAAATAATGGGGAAGGCATGAGCTGTGAAATCATGGAATACTGTTCTGAATGCATCTTTATGTGTAAACGTTAGCTTGTGTTAACTGTGTAATCGATCATTTTACACTTCATAATAAATACTTTGTGAAAATGTTATAAATACAATTTACTTGTATCGTTAGTCTTGTCATGTGCACTTTCTTCATGAGTTTTGTTTTTGTCCGACACGTGCTCGTCTGAAGCTCATTCACGCGTGTCGTGTTCATGGCCAGTGTGCGTACACCGCTCACCATGAAGTCAAGAATCTTTTTTTAAGCATTTTAGAAACTGTAAAAGAGTGAAATTCCTTCTATTTTATTTTTGGACTAAAAATAATTAAGCACTTTTAGTAATTTTACTGGCTGAACTCTTTTAATGGCGGCCTCCGGTCTGGGCCATGAGGGTGCAGTACCGCGGAGCGGCCACTACTCAATTTGGATTGTGAGCATCCAGTTACTTTCATACATCCGGGGGTAAAACTCACTCTGGGCTCAGAGACTCATGAAAAGTGCTTAGAAACTCATTGCTGTGAATATTTAGGAAAGGAGCGAACATTGTAAAAAGCTGTGAACTGAGACAGGAAAGTTAAGGGCTGGGAAATGGGCTCTGTGATTACCTGACTTGGCACATCGGTACGATTTGGCACATCCATAGTGCTCAGTTTAAATGTACTATAGACATATCAAAATGTAATTATTTAAGAAAGAAATTGTCTTAGAAAGAGAAACACAAGGGATCGTCTTATGGGACTCATTGTCATCTGCTCTGTTCCATTTTCCAATGTTTATCAACAGCTAAAATGTATAATTGTTTACAGGCTCAAGCATTGTATTTATCAGGAGGAACAAGTCAATGTAATCCCCTCATCCATTCAGGAGTGTTCTATTGTAAAAAAAAAAAAAAAAATCAGTTGTTGACATCTGGACAGTTTTTGAAAACAAACCAAGACGTTTTAACTCTCATCCAAGAGTCATTCTCAAACTGCGGATTGTGGTTGTGGCTGCGGGTCAGAACCAGTTTTTAGCATCAGGAGCCAGCATTTTTTTTTTTTGCGGAAAATGGCAGAATTGGTGCTGAAATGGGCAGGATGTCTCTGTCAAAGACTTTACAAAATACCTGAATACTTCACCAAAGGACACTTAAACATAAGGGACGCTTGTGTCTCAATGCGAAGACTAATTCTACTGTTAAGGCATGAACATTTTATATAAAAAACACATTCAAGATTTTATAGAGGATTTTCCCAGTCCTTTTTCAAATGGTGCGCATGCGTGCCCCTACCACCCCCCTGCCCCCCACCCTATCCCCCTCCGCTGTTGCCTAAGAAGTAACGCCTCCTCAAAATGTGCGTGTTTATGGTCTGCTGCTTCTGTCACATCATTTTACCTCAAAACATATTGCATGAGCATAATTAAAAAAGCACTCGCTCAAGCTTTCACATGATATCTTTCCTGTCCAATCGACATTTAGTGACCAATAGGTCTGTTTTTAGACACTTCGTCTGCTTCAATGCCATGGCTGGAAAGAAGCTCAGAAAATCACTTAAGTTTGGCTTGATTCCTTTTCCCTTCCCTTTCTTTTGAGGCTAACTGAATGTGCATTCTTCTCTGCCATTGTAGCAAACTTTGTGCTGGCTGATAGGAAGCAGCAGTTCAAAGAAACCGCTTAGAGCTGCGGCACTGGAGTAAACGCTGTCTAATGTAGGCGCAGGTGTTTATGTAAATTACGTGCACGTAGACTAGTCAGTTACACTAGGAACGTTGTGAGTTTGATTGGTGAGCCAACGCCCAATAGGGAACGTGATATTGTCGTTTTGTATAGGTGAAAGTTTTACTGGCCCCATCACGGCTACACTTCATGTATTGGTATACTTTTCTTTTTTAGTTTACCTTAAGTACAAGTTTGCTGCACATCTATTAGGCTAATTCTCCAAACAACCTTTAAAATAACAAACTGACATAATCTTCATATAAAAACAATCAGATTGTCTTTAGTTATAATTTTACTTGTTTTATATTTTACATTTTAATTAAATTCAGCATTAGCTGTCAGAAATAGTTAGCTTAGCCAACTTCTGCTGTGGACTGGCCCCAGTAATAACATTTCAATCACAGTGGCAGAGTGGCTAGCATTCTCACAGGTCAGACTGTGCCTCTCGGTGCAGTTTGCATGTTTCTCCCTGTGTCTAGGAGAGTTTTCGCTGGTTTCCTCCATCAACCCAAACCATGCACCATCTCAAATCCTCCAACAAAAGTACTGGCAGGTTTAACCCCAGCGGCATTAAAAGACGGGTTGCATGACGACGACAAATTTCCCACGGGACAATTCAATTAAGTGTACCTTAACTTCTGACATGTTAGATAAAACATTTCACTGAAACATAGTGAGCATAATTATGTTTTGGATTTGAGAAAATCCATCAACAGTAAATTGCACAACAGTTATGATTTTCCAATACATAGTAACTATTGCGGCATCCAAACCAATCCAAAGCCGCGGCAGGCTAAGACACGGGTAAGGATATTGAAGAAGGGTATTTATTGCTCCAAAACACAAACAGATAAGCCGGCAAATACGCATGGCCACAACAATGATACCTGAACAGGCAAGTCTTTCTAGTGTGCTGGAAACGTAGAACGAGAGTCAACGTGAAATGTGAACGGTCAACAAAAGGTCTTCTTCCCCATGCTCACCCCGCCACCGTTACCCAAGCCACACACAGCACTCCCACTAATAACCACACCACACCCACAGTGCTGCCCCCAAACGCTGCAGAGTGATGCTCGTACCCACGCGCGTGCACACAAACCCACATATGGATATCCATAATCAAGATTGAGATTCAGTCATTTCTAATGGTCAATGGTCAGCTTGGTTCTTTTTAATGCAGATGTCAAGAGTCGATCCTCTGTCAGTAAGAGCAGGTTGTTTGGAGCAGACTTGAAACTCTGGAGGAAACTATTTGACTTTCTTGTGTCAAATGGCAATGATTCCATTTTGTTTTTTTGCCCAGAGGATGCATTTCATGAATGATTAACAAGTGCTAGTCAGGTCTTGCTCATATCTGCTAAAAATCCAGATTACAGAGCAGACACATGGTTTGAAGGGAACCGCAGGCTGAAAATTGCATATGAGGACAGACTTTCTATGTTTCAGAAGGAAAATAAAATCAATGAGAAATAATACAATTAAAAAACTTCATCTTGGTGCTTTTTGATTATAATGGTGATAAACAAATATGGGTCTGCATTGATCGACAACAGAAATAAAGTTCAAACCCTCACAGAACATGGTCGGATACGAAAAGACATTCATTTCTCTGTTCTGATCACTCATAATAAATAACTCCTTTAGAAAGAAGATTATTATTCTGATTAATTCATTTTACCAGGAAAAAGGCTCTATAAATGTGGTGACTAGTGCATTTCCCGGACAGCCATTATGTAGTGGTCGATTTCTCTGTCTCCGTTGTCAAGTGTCTGCCCGTCTCATGCTGAGGCCATTGTTGTAGCGGAGTGTCCATTTGTATGTCGGACCAAGTCATAAAGGCAAGGCAAGTTTATTTGTAGAGCACAATTCGTACACAAGGCAATTCAAAGTGCTTCACACAACAGGAAAAATGCTTTAAAATCACAAAACAGTTTAAGACATAAAAGAGAAGAGTGCAAAGCAGATCCTTTCAGTCATATGCACAGCTAAACAAAACTGTTTTTATCTTGAATTTGAACATTGTCAGAGTAGAACCTGTCTCACATTTTCAGGAAGACTGTTCCAGATTTTAGCTGCATAAAAGTGAACCACAGATTCCCCACGTTTAGTCCTGACTCTGGGCACCAGCAGGAGGCCGGTCCCTGAGGTCCTCAGAGTCCGAGATGGTTCATATGGCACTAACATGTCCGAGATGTACTTTGGTGCTAGGCCATGGAGAGACTTGTATCCAAGCAGAGCTGCTTTAAAGTCTATTCTCTGAGCCACAGGGGGCAGTGCAGAGACCTGAGCACAGGACTAATGTGATCGTACTTCCTTGTTCTAGTCAGGACCCGAGCAGAAGCATTCTGGATTCGTTTGGAAAGACCAGTGAGCAGGCCGTTACAGTAGTCTAATCTACTAGAGACAAACGCATGGATAAGTCTTCTCCAAGTCTGGTTTAGACACAATACTTTTGATTTTGGTAATGTTTTTTAGCTGGTAAAAAGTTGCTGATGTTATTGATTTGACGAGGCTGTTAAAATTCAAGTCTGAGTTCATTATAGCCCCCAGAGTTCTAACTTGATTTGTAGTTTTTAGCATGAGAGACTGGAGGTGACTGCTATCACGTTCTCTTTGTTTCTGTGGGCCAGAGACGATGCTGGAGAAAGTTGTTTCGCATCCACACTGATCTGAGTGCCGTCTGAATAGAAGGGGTCCAAGGATTGACCCCACAGGTCAGGGGCATGTGGTTTGAGACACTATTTCAACAAAGTACTTTCTGTCTTCCAGATAGAACTTTAACCAGTTTAGGGCAGTGCCAGTGATGCCCACCCAGTCCTCTAGTCTCTGTAAGAGGGTCCCATGATCGACAGTGTCAAAAGCAGCACTCAGATCTAACAGAATCAAGACTGAGGCTTTGCCCGCGTCAGTGTTCAGGTGGATGTCATTTGTCACCTTGACAACAGCAGTCTCAGTGCTGTGATGAGGTCTAAAACCTGACTGGAAAACATCAAATGAGTTGTTTATTAAGAGGAAATCAGTGAGCTGTTGGTAAACAACCTTTTCAAGGACTCTGCCCCAAAATGGCGGATTAGAGATGGGCCGGTAATGACTCAGTACTGCCTCATCAAGACTGCTCTTCTTTAGAAGATAGATAGACACCTCCTCCCTTGTCGTTTTCTTGTGTTTCAGATTCAAATTTAAAGTTGGGTGGAGCAGATTCTATTAGAACTACATTTCCTGTGTTTTTGTGAAGCCATGTTTCAGTTAAAAACATAAAATCAAGATTATAAGACGACATATAATTATTAATTAAGAATGATTTGCTACATATCTGACATTTAGCACAGCAAGTTTCAGAGGGACTGGGTGTTATCTTTTCACAGGGAATATGAATAAAATGTCTCTAAAATTGCTTGGGCAGCCTGACTCGCCTTTTGTTTTTCCATCTGTGTGATGTGGCTACAGAAATAGCACTAGGGGGGCTGTTTTTACACAGGAGCCCAGGTTGGTTGGATTTTTCAGCAGCGCAGCAATGCTGAGACCCAGTGCATCCTAGCTATGGGAGATACCAGGTGAAAGGCGAGGGGGGTTGGGGGGGAGGGGTTGTAGCAGGAGAGTTGGAAGTGCTGTGTGAAGAGTTCATCATAGTTGATATCATAACTCTTGATCTTGCCATAATAGGCGTGAGTGGAGCCATCTTAATGCCAGTTTTGGTCAGACTTTCAAGATGGTTGGGAAAGCCCCTGGGTGAAAGTGAGGATGAAAACGAGAGTGAGGATTCTGTAGGTCCTGTTCTGAGAGCAGGGGCAACGACAGGGGTGCTGCCGGACCTGCTAGAGATGGGTCCAAGGCCTGTGATGAGGACGCTGCGGGAAACTAACTCCTGCGCTGGCTGCGGTGAAGATTGTTGTGGTGCTGCTGCTGACGAGTCCTTCGCTGGAGGCGGTGGAGGTGATTGTGGAGCAGCGGGGGCTGAATCTTTTGCTGGTGGTGGAACAGCTGCTGATTATTGGTGGAGGCTGTGGTTGTGGTGCTGCTGATGTTGAAACATTGGCTCGGTCTCAGGCTGATGGAGCAGGAATTCTTCTCTCATTCCTCTCTTCTTTAACTATCTGCTCAGGACCCTGTCCAGGCCCAGTCCAATGCCTCAGAGCGTGGAGCAGGTTCTCTGTCAGCACCCTCACTCCACCTCTACAGAGGTGTGGGTCATTTCTCTTAAACAGATCCTCTTTTTTCCAGAATAGATAGAAGTTCTCTATGTAGTGCAATCCTCTAGGTGCACACTCTTTGGACAGCCATGTGTTTAGCTGAAGCAGCCGGCTAAACATTTTATTTTTTTAATCTCCCTGTCGATGTTTGGAAGAGGTCAACTTATGAATGTCTTGATTTCCATTTAATCAAGCACCTCGAATAACTTCAAGAAGTTTCTTTTCCAAATTTCAGTCTGTTCCCATCATATGCCCACTGCAGAATCAGCTGTTTAACTCCTCAATGTGTGACCAAAACATTAGGAAGGAGTGACGTTATCATTGTGGCGCTGAGACACAAATGACACAGAGTCACTCGGGTTTAAATTGAAAGTAACAGTTTTTCTTGCAAAAATTGTGTACTTCTTACCACTGGATGACACTGAAATCGTGGAGTCCCTTTTCAGATTTTAAAGGGAATATAGCTATCTACTGACATATTCCAAGTGTCGGGTCACCAACCTGGAAGTTAGTAAAAAGAGACGAGAGGAACGGTTCAGTCTCTGGTTTAACAACAGTCAACATTAATTCAAACAACAACATCTGCCAAGAACACCTCTACTTCCTCCTTAGTCCCTTCACAATAAAATATGTTTTGTGTTTGAGACATAAATAATACATTTTCGCCATAACTTGCCCTTTTTAATCATAATCAAATTAAGAACGTTTTCAATTTTGCTGCTTCTCCACTCTCAGGATGGCCGCCACAACTTCCACACCAACAGAAGCCATGTTCTCCCCAGCCTTTATTATAACTCATTGGCATGTACCTTCTACAACCTCGCTCCTGATTGACTCTGTGGCTGCCATGAAATGTGCACTCGGATTTCTAAATAAGGAATTTGGCTCCACGTTAGCCACTAAAACGGCTTGCTGCGATTGGCTTCAATTGGCTGGAGCCAAACAGTATGGCGTGTCTTCATCCAATTATTTAAACACTCAATGGCGCAGCCCCGATCCCATTTCCTGGCAACGATTCCAACGCTACAGCCCTAAATCTCTGCTGCCGTTGGATTGTATTGGAACGTTAAAGGGCATTTATCAAATTAAAGAATGTCAGTGCTTAACCTTTATAGCCAAAGGAACAACATTTTCATGGAAATCAGCAAAGAGGCGCCTCCTCAGGTCAGGTTTGTGGAAAGGCACTGTCATCTATTTTGTCTAAAAAAAAATCAGAAAACAAAGTAAGTGGAGTGCAGTGGGCGTGTCTGCTGATTCGGTGTACACATAGATTTGTGCAGATAAAAGGCTCAATGATTAAGGTTTCTGCCAGAAAAATACATCGGATTAAGAGAGCAGCTTCTAAAATGCCATTACAAAGCAGCAAACAGGTATTTGAAGCTGCTGGTGCCTTTGGAGTCCCGCGATCTTCCAGAGGCTTGCACTTATGCATAAATCTTCTATTCTATTCGGCCACCCTTAACCAATGCTCCCAAGTAGAAACGGCTCCAAAAAGCCCAGAAATACATGAAAACTAATTTGCAAACAGACTTGTTCACTGATGTGTGCCGTGTAACCCTGGATGGTCCAGGTGGATGGAGTGGTGGATGGTTGGTGGCCGACCAGCATGTCCCAACAAGGCTACGATGTCCACAAGGAGGTGGCAGAGTCATGTTTTAGGCCAGAATGATGGAGAGAGAGCTGGTTGGGCCCTTTAGGGTCCCTGAAGGCGTGAAAATTACCTTTGTAAAGTATGTGGGGTTTCTGACTGACCACTTTCTTCCATGGTACAAAAGAAGAACCGTGCTTTCTGTAACGAAATAATCTTCATGCATGACAATGCACCATCTCATGCTGCAAGGAATACCTCTGCATCATTGACTGCTATGGGCATAAAAGAAGAGAGACTCTTGGTGTGGCCCCCAACCTCCCCTGACCTCAACCCTATTGAGAACCTTTGGAGCATCCTCAGGCGAAAGATCTCTGAGCGCAGGAGGCAGGTCACATCCAAACAGCAGCTCTGGGAGGCTGTTCTGACATCCTGCAAAGAAATTCAAGCAGAAACTCTCCACAAACTCACAAGTTCAATGGATGCAGGAATTGTGAAGCTCCCTGTCAGATAAAGGGGTCCTATGTTCAAATGTAACTCGACCTGTTAAGACACTTTTGATTGAAATAGCTTTCGGTTTCAGTAAATATGACCTGCTAATGCTTGCAATTTAACAAATGACAATTTTCAGCTCTTCATGACAATAACATGGTTTGAAACTTTGTTCTGCATAATAATTTGGAACAGTGTATTCTAAGTTTTTATATTGGAATAAAATATTGTTATCATTGGGAGGTTTGTTCAATAACATTTGAATTGTACTCTAAAGGTTGATGACTTGAAAATGATGATGACTGTAATTTATATTATATATTTGGCAAAATCAGAGAAAAATATTATTTGCATAATTATTTGGAACACAGTGTAATAGTTACAGTTTCAGTTACAGTCTGTGACTGATTGTTTCTACCAGACAAATGCATCTTGTTGTTTATTTTTTATATTTTATATTTATTTTTATTTAAAGGCATGTGTAACCCCTGCAAATTGCATAACACCATATTAAACTATCTGATCTATTGTTACTTTACTCTGCACTGCTGTATATGGGCCGCGTCAAGTTCTCACAGTAATTCGGTGCTTTTTTGCGAGTTCGGTAGTGACGTGATGCAGGTGAGGGAAGGGAAATGAGATGTTGCCGAGCTGACTGAAGCGAGTGACATGCTCAGATTAGTCACTTTGTGATGGCTGGGTTTTCTTTTTTGTTCCTGATTGAGACCCTCTTGATGGTGAGCTTACCCAACTAGGAATCCAAACAACTTATCAACAATCAACTGCTCCGCCAGTGTGGTAGAAGAGACACACGCTAAGCCCATTGTCCCCTGTTTTGCTCTCGGCCCATCCATCTGCTGGACTATTGGACACTTTTTTTCCTAAAGACTATTCATCGTTTAAAAATACTATTTCCGTTCCACGCACACCTCTCTCTTAACCAGTGGAGAACTGATTGACTTTGGGGAGGAATGAGATTTTGGGTATCCAGTTGTTGATTTATGAACTTGTTATTCCAAACTAGGGATGTCACGATAGTAATTTAACAGTTGCAATTATCATGACAAGAAATATCATGATTTTAAGCAAGAAGAAAGGAAACATTTATATTGTATTTTTTATGATTAAACTTGCAAATATTCCTGTGAGAGGAACATTTGGTTTTATAACAATGAACTTTCCTACCCTTTAATACAGTATATTCATTTAAAAATAAAATATGATGGCCACAAATGGATTACATTATATAAATGTATGCATATTGGCCCCTCATTATAACTCTTTTATGCATTATATAATTTTTTGTGAGATGAGCTCAATGGTAATGCTCGGGGGAGGGGCTTGAGACTTTGAGACAGTCACTTTCCTTTTGCCTCAGCTGAGCGGACGCTTTGCGCTCCAGCAGCGTCAGTGGTGTAGTGCCTCGCTCTTCCGGTGTAAACTCAAACTCAAGAAGTAACGGCATAAAAAAAAAAACTCACGCTGACTAGTGTGGACCCCCGTGTGTAACGGACCGGTTGTTCAGCATGCCACATTCACTTGTACAACAGACAATCATTATAAACAGATCAGGCACACAAACACACGCACACACATGCGCACGCCGCTGTGACTTGCATTGTGCCAGGAGAGATGTCTGCGGTTCACCGCAGATTCCAAAAACCCCACGAACCTATCGTGGCCATAAATAATCGTGACATCCCTATTCCAAATTGTTTGTTGTTCGAATGTTGCTCACTTATATTTGAAAGTAATGTATGAGCATTGTTATTGATATCTGAGGTAATCTAAAACAAAACTTTAAATATGTAAATACTCACTCATGCACTTTGAAAAGAAATTACAGAGCCACCTGTAATTGTTTCCATTGTCTATTTGGCTGGTCTTCAACTTCCTAGTGACCTAGATAACTTCTGATTCTAGCCTGTTATCATTTTATTCATTCCAACTCTATTCTGCCACTTATTCTGCCAAGGTTTTAAACTACCTAAATTGCTCATTGAGAGGTAAATGCTACACACGCACTTTATTTTTGAGCTTTGTTTAAATTTTCTTACAGTTCGCCTTTTTGGTTCAAGTGCAATGCCTTGTCAGATTTAATAAAATAATTAAACCTGCTTTATCTCATTTATATAGTGGCCTATATAGACTACGCCCAAGGATGCTTATCATTTATCAGTAGCTTATAATAATGATTAAATTATTATACAATATAATAATAAATACAATAATAAAATAACCTAGTAAAACCCTATAGTGTAAGTTATAAGTAACTTAAACTTACCTCAGACAGATAGCAAGCCGCACCTCTAAACTTATTGGCTCCCTCATGTTTGTGTGAATCTTCTCTATCTTTGGGGTTACCTTGATGAGAAGTTGGGAGAATTGTTCTGGGCTGAGCCAAACATATCTCCGGAACATCTTGAAGTCCTTCATCAAATGACGATATTCACCATGTTGTTTTCTTGTTTGCAGAATAGGATGAACCCAGGATCAACATTTTTATCATTGTGAAACACAGTCAGCAATATTCCAGTCAATTGAAGCAAAACCTTCTGACTCTTCATATTTGTGGCTTGTCTCTTCTCAAATGCTATTAAAACCTCAAAATTCTATTTTTGCAAACCACTCTGAGGGAACCCTTGTTTGTGGCGGCGACTGGAAATGTACATGTTCAGCCAACATTAGATTTTTCAAACTCACAAAGTACTCATGAATCTATGAATAATACATTTCGCAAAAACCTACATAATATAGGTTTAATCAATATTTGGAAAGAGATTAATTCCCAACGTCCACCAATTTACACATTTCTCTAATCCACATAAGAAATAAACTAGAATAGATTTTTTTCTTTTTTTTTTCAACAAAGGTAAAAAATTATCCGAAATTTTATCAACATAGAACATCAAAAACTAACCAAGTTTTGTGAGAAAAAAAAATCTTACTATTTATCATATGCAGGCAAACACAGGAGGGGAGTTGCAATATTGATTTCAAACCAAATAGCTTTTGAACAAAGTTTTGAATGTAAAGACAAAGGGAAGATATTTACTGGTTAAAGGAACTATGAATTGAAAGGTTTTTACTTTATTGAATGCTCCACCAGAAAGTGATATCACTGATTGCAAACCACTCTGAGGGACAACTTGACGGCAATCGGAATTTTCGCATTCTACCTACATTGGTCATGTCAAACTCAAGAGGCACTGGAGGAGGCATAAACAAGAAATTCTGTAAATGAATGAAGAATATAGGACTGATTGACATCTGGTGCACAGCAGTATACTCATTTTTCAAATCCAAATACAATTTATTCCATAATAGACTATTTCTTTAGCTTCAGTGAAGACATCTAAAGTCACTAAAGTAGATATAGGCATAATAGACTTAAGTGATGCTCCTATCGACATTACTGTAGCCTTGGAGGAAAGATGAAAAAACACACTTTGGAGATAAGAAAAGACATTAAGACTTATGTGGTGGAGAATGACAAGATAGAAGACTTAAATAGAGTAGATTGTATGTGGATTAGGAAAATGGGTATACTGACATGCACTGGGGTTCATCTCCCCCCAGATGTCAATCAATCCTATGATCTTAATTAATTTATGGTATTTGTTATTTATTGCTCCTCCAGGTCCACTTCAGTTTAATATGTCTTATGTAGGTTGAATATGAAGATTCAATTCGCCGCCAAAGATTCGGGTTCCCCCAGAGTGGTTAGCAATCAGGGCCATAATATTAGCATATAAGGTTATATTACTTCTTGGTGGAGCATACACATTCAATAGAGTAAAAACCTTTCCAGTAATAGTTCCCTTAAGCAGTACATATCTGCCTTCTTTGTCTTTACATTTAAAAGTTTGCTCAAAAGCTATTCAGTTCGAAATAAATAAAGCAACTCATCTCTTGTGTTTGCCTCTGTATGTAACAACAACATTTGGTTCATTTTTGACGTTCTATATCACTTAAATGCGTTTCTTGTAAATATATAGTGGGTATTTTTCTTTTATCAATTTGTATCATATTTTTGATCATTTGATTAATTTAACGTTAAAGAATTCTACTCGCAGCAATTCCAATGCCATTGGATTGGTTATATGGATTTTGCCTGTTAATTTTTTTATGTTTTAACTTTCTGGTTGAACTAAAAAACATAAAAACTAAAAAAAACATGAAACAAAAGAAAAGATAAAATGGGAAACAAAAGTGTTCATGCCAAAAGGAGTCAGGGTTCAGAGCTCACCACACACTGGAACTGCATTAGTTAAAACCACAAATGATTTGATATTAGCTGCAGACCTGGAGAGACTTATCCATGCGTTTGTCTCTAGTAGATTAGACTTCTGTAACGGCCTGCTCACTGGCCTCTCCAAACGAGCTGTAAAACAGCTGCAGTACATCCAGAACGCCGCTGCTCGGGTCCTGACTAGAACCAGGAAGTACGATCACATTAGTCCTGTGCTCAGGTCTCTGCACTGGCTCCCTGTGGCTCAGAGAATAGACTTCAAAGCAGCTCTGCTTGTATACAAGTCTCTCCATGGCCTAGCACCAAAGTACATCTCGGACATGTTAGTGCCATATGAACCATCTCGGACTCTGAGGACCTCAGGGACCGGCCTCCTGCTGGTGCCCAGAGTCAGGACTAAACATGGGGGAATCTGCGTTTCAGTTTTATGCAGCTAAAATCTGGAACAGTCTTCCTGAGGATGTGAGACAGGCCGCTACTCTGGCAATGTTCAAATCTAAACTAAAAACTGTTTTGTTTGGCTGTGCATATGACTGAAATGCTTTTCTTTGCACTCTTCTCTTTTATGTCTTGAACTAAGATTGTGATTTCTGCCACGTCTTTGTGATTTTAATGCATTTTTTCCTGTTGTGTGAAGCACTTTGAATTGCCTTGTGTACGAATTGTGCTCTACAAATAAACTTGCCTTGCCTTGCCTTGCTGACAATGGACTGGTCTCAAAACTGGTTCTATTGGACCTCAGTGCAGATTTTGACACCATCGACCACAACATTTTACTGCAGAGGTTAGAGTGTGGTGTAGGTGTCAGAGGCCCTGCCCTAAGCTGCTTTAAATCCTTTTTTATTGGATAGGTACCAGTTTGTCAATGTAAACCAGAGCTCCTCACCCTGTTCTAAAGTAACCTACGGGGCACCACAGGGTTCAGTACTTGGTCCGATTCTGTTCACTCTTTATATACTGCTGTTAGATAACATTATTGTTACACAATCATTATTAAAATAAATAAATAGAAGGGGCAGAAATTATGCAGGGAGAGATTATCAGACAGTATATATATATATATATATATATATATATATATGTGTGTGTATTAATTTAAAAATATCTCCATCCCCAGTGAATAAATATCCATCCATCCATCCATCTTCTTCCGCTTTATCCGGGGCCGGGTCGCGGGGGCAGCAGTCTAAGCAGGGACTCCCAGACTTCCTTATCCCCAGCAACTTCCTCCAACTCCTCCGGGAGGATCCCAAGGCGTTCCCAGGCCAGCCGAGAGACATAGTCCCGCCAGCGTGTCCTGGGCCTCCTCCCAGTGGGACATGCCCGAAACACCTCCCTAGGGAGGCGCCCAGGAGGCATCCGGAACAGATGCTCGAGCCACCTCAGCTGGCTCCTCTCAACGTATAGGAGCAGCGGCTCTACTCCGAGCTCCTCCCGTGTGACTGAGCTCCTCACCCTATCTCTAAGGGGAGCGCCCAGCCACCCTGCGAAAGAAACTCATTTCGACCGCTTGTATCCGCGATCTTGCCTTTCGGTCACTACCCAAAGCTCATGACCATAGGTGAGGGCAGGAACGTAGATTGACCGGAAAATCGAGAGCTTTGTCTTTCGACTCAGCTCCTTTTTCACCACAACAGTCCGATGCATCGACCGTATCACTGCGGACGCTGCACCGATCCGCCTGTCAATCTCACGCTCCATCCTTCCCTCACTCGTGAACAAGACCCCGAGATACTTGAACTCCTCCACTTGGGGCAAGGACTCCCCACCCACCCGGAGAGAGCAAGCCACCTTTTTCCGGTTGAGAATCATGGCCTCGGATTTGGAGGTGCTGATTCTCATCCCAGCTGCTTCACACTCGGCTGCAAACTGTCCCAGTGCATGTTGCAGGTCCAGGTTTGATGGAAGCCATCAGGCCAACATCATCTGCAAACAGCAGTGATGAGATCCTGTGTTCCCCAAACCGGACCCCCTCCGACCCCTGACTGCACCTAGAAATTCTGTCCATAAAAAACATTGAACAGAACCGGTGACAAAGGGCAGCCCTGGCGGAGTCCAACACGCACTGGGAACAGGTCTGACTTACTGCCGGCAATGCGAACACAGCTCCTGCTCCGGTCATACAGGGACCGGACAGCCCTGAGCAAAGGGCCCCGGACCCCGTACTCCCGCAGAACCCCCCAAAGGGCACCCCGAGGGACACGGTCGAAAGCCTTCTCCAGATCCACAAAGCACATGTGGACTGGTTGGGCAAACTCCCATGAACCCTCGAGCACCCGATGGAGAGTATAGAGCTGGTCCAGTGTTCCACGGCCAGGACGAAAACCACTCTGCTCCTCCTGAATCCGAGGTTCGACTATCAGTCGGATTCTCCTCTCCAGTACCCTGGGATAGACCGTACCAGGGAGGCTGAGGAGTGTGATCCCTCTATAGTTGGAGCACACCCTCCGGTCCCCCTTCTTGAACAGAGGGACCACCACCCCAGTCTGCCAGTCCAGAGGCACCGTCCCTGACCGCCACGCGATGTTGCAGAGACGTGTCAACCAAGACAGTCCTGCAACATCCAGAGACTTTAGGTACTCGGGGCGTATCTCATCCACCTCCGGAGCTCTGTCACCGAGGAGTTTGCCAACAACCTCAGTGACTTCGGCTTGGGTGATGGATGAGTCAGCCTCCGAGTCCCCAGTCTCTACTTCCTCTTCGAAAGACGTGACAGTGGAATTTAGGAGGTCCTCAAAGTACTCCTTCCACCGTCCGACGACATCCCCAGTCGAGGTCAGCAGGTCCCCATACGCACCGTAAACGGTGTTGGTAGAACACTGCTTCCCCCTCCTGAGGCGCCGGACGGTTTACCAGATTTCTTTGAGGCCGACCGATAGCCCTCCTCCATGGCCTCCTCAAACTCCTCCCAAACCCGGGTTTTTGCCTCTGTGACAGCACGAGCTGCGGCCCGCCGATACCCGTCAACTGCCTCAGGAGTCCCACACGCCAAAGAGGCCTGATAAGCCCTCCTTCTTCCGCCTGACGGCATCCCTTACTTCCGGTGTCCACCACCGGGTTCGGGGTTGCCGCCGTGACAGACACCTGAGACCTTGCGACCACAGCTCCGAGCAGCCGCATTGACAATGGAGGTCGAGAACATGGTCCACTCGGACTCAATGTCCCCAGCCTCCCCCGGGATTTGGGAGAAGCTCTCCCTGAGGCGCGAATTGAAGACCCTGCTGACATCGGGCTCCTCAAGACGTTCCCAGCAGACCCTCACTATACGCTTGGGCCTGCCAAGTCTGTCCGGCTTCCTCTGCCGCCAGCGGATCCAACTCACCACCAGGTGGTGATCGGTTGACAGCTCCGCCCCTCTCTTTAGCCGAGTGTCCAAGACACGCGGCCGGAGGTCAGATGACACGACAACAAAGTCGATCATTGAACTCCGGCCTAGGGTGTCCTGGTGCCACGTGCACTGGTGGACACCCTTGTGCTTGAACATGGTGTTCGTTATGGACAGTCCGTGACTAGCACAGAAGTCCAATAACTGAACACATTGCTCGGGTTCAGATCGGGGGGGCCGTTCTTCCCAATCACTCCTCTCCAGGTGTCACTGTCGTCGCCCACGTGGGTCCCCGGTCGGTGCACTGTCCAGTACCCCTCCCAGGGACTCCAAGAAGGCCGGGTACTCAGCACTGTTGTTCGGCCCGTAGGCCGACACCACAGTGAGAGACCTGTCCCCAACCCGAAGGCGACCCTCTCGTTCACTGGGGTAAACTCCAACACATGGCGGCTGAGCTGTAGGGCAATAAGCAAGCCCACGCCAGCCCGCCGCCTCTCCCCGTAGGCAACACCAGAGAAGTGGAGCGTCCAGCCCCTCCCGAGAGGATGGGTTCCAGTGCCCAAAGTGTGCGTGGAGGTGAGGCCGACTATATCTAGTCGGAACCGTTCAACCTCCCGCACAAGCTCAGGCTCTTTCCCCCCAGCGAGGTGACGTTCCATGTCCCCAGAGTTAGTCTCTGTGTCCGGGGATCCGGTCGCCGAGGCCCCTGCCGTCGACTGCCGCCCAAATCCCTCTGCACCAGCCCCTTACGGATCCTCCTGCAGGTGGTGGGTCCACGGGAGGACGGCCCCACGTCTCTCGTTCGGGCTGCACACCGGCCGGGCCCCGTGGGGAAAGGCCCGGCCACCAGGCGCTCGCCGACGAGCACCCACCCCAGGCCTGGCCCCGGTAACGCCAGTCCGGGCGACGTAACTGGCCTTGATAAATAAAGACATTTAAAAAAACAAACATTGTATGTATGTATAGTTATAGTATATATATATATATATATATATATATATATATATATATATATATATATATATATATATAATATATATAATATATATATATATATATATATATACTATATATATATATATATATATATATATATATATATATATATATATATATATGAGGTTGGGTAGTTTCTTCTCCTGGCCGAGAAGGAGGGTCTAAGGACAGGGGAGCTTGGGACATCTTTCTAAGGACATGGGATGCTGGGACATCACAACCGCTGTTGTGATTTTGGGCGTGACACAAATAAATTGAATTAAATAAATTTAATAATAATATAACACATTTCTACTTTGTTTGAAAGCAAACACACGTACACTCAAGCGCACATATGCACACACAAACATACACATATGAAAATACACGTACACGAGAGTTCAGACGCTTTCCTGCTTGCTCCTGCTTGCTATAGCTGCTTTCCGTACTGTACATTGCACTAGTCTAGTAATGTTAGGCAGCTACTGTTTATTATTATGCACTATTTAATGTTCACTCAATCTGTACTACTTAATTTATCATATGCCCATTTGCTTTTGTAAATTATGTCTATAGTCCCTTTTTATAGTCTACATACAGTTACAGTTAATGCACATATATATAATATGCACTTTACCTCAATCAATCGGTATATTTGTACTTATAGACTACAGCTTCTTATTTTAGCTATCACCTATTTATTATTATCTGTATATTGTACTTATTATTGCACTTCTGGTTGGATGCTAAACTGCATTTCACTGCTTTGTACTTGTACATGTGTAATGACAATAAAGTTGAATCTAATCTAATCTAACCTTTTCCTATTTATTTTCTTTATTTTGCTTTTTAATCCGTTTTATTTTTAGAGTTTTAATCATCAAATCTGACAAACCAGCGACATGTCCAGGAGAAGGGAAACAAACTCTTGTGAACGCTGTTGGAAATTTCAACAAGAAATTCATGAGCTACAAGCACGGATATTTGCTTTGGAATCTGAAAAAGGACTGCACGATACAATTCCAGTGGCACCCAGTGGAAAGAAGTCCACATTTCTTACAAGAAAAACAGCTACTTTCAACCTAAACCGGACTGACTCTGTGTCGTTCCCAAAACTTTCCAAAGACCAAGTCTAGCACAATCTCGGTGCAAAGTTTAAGCGATACAAAGATAATGTAACGCCACCTAAAATACAGCTTACGGATTTTTACCACTTTCAAAAACTGAAGTCAATGAGCAAAGGAAAAACTTAAAACAAGACGTGGCGAAAAGACAGACAGAGACAGAGAGAGAATCTGTGCCTAACGTCAAGGTCGTCTTGATTGGGGATGGTGCGATAAGTCACATGATGCATGAAAAAATGAAAACACATTATTTTCCCAGCGCCACAATCATTGAGATTATGTCACGTATTTCTAATGTTTTGGCCACATTTAAACAGCTAGAGAGTTAAACAGCTGATTGTGCACATTGGAGCAGTGAGCATGGGGCGGGAACAGACTGAAGTTTTGAAAAGAGACTTCTTGGAGTTATTCGACGTGCTTGATAAAATGGAAATCAAAACATTAATAAGTGGACCTCTTCCAAACATCGACAGGAAGATAAACAAGTTTAGCTGAACACATTTGGCTGTCCAAAGAGGGTGCAACAAGAGGATTGCACTACTTTGAGAACTTATATCTATTCTGGAAACAAGAGGACCTGTTTAAGAGAAATGGCCCAAACCTATCTATAGGTGGATTGAGGGTGCTGACAGAGAACCTCCTCCACGCTCTTAGGCATTGGACTGGGCCTGGACAGGGTCCTGAGCAGATAGTTAGAGAAGAAAGCAATGAGAGAAGAATTCCTGCTCCATCAGCCTGAGACCAAGCAAATTTTTCAACATCAGCAGCACCCCAACCACAGCTTCTACCGAAGGATTCATTAGCAGCCGCTCCACCACCACCAGCAAATGATTCAACTCCAGCTGCTCCACGATCACCTCCACCAACTCCGGCGAAGGACTCTCAGCAGCAGCACCACAACAATCTTCACCACGGCCAGCGCAGGAGTCATCTCAGTTCTTTCCCGCACGGTCCTCATCAAAGGCCTTGGACCCATCTGCGATAGGCCCGGCAGCATCCCTGCCATCGCCTCTGCCCTCAGAGCAGCCCTGGATCCCCCTTGCAACATCTACTCCCACTACAGATTCCTCACTCTCCTTTCCATCTCCACCCTAACCCAGGGGCCTTCCCTGCCATCTTGAATATCTGATCAAATCAGGCATTAAGATGGCTCCACTCACGGCCAATAATAGTTCTAACTATGATTAACAGGTGGGACAAAAACTGCCCCAGCTAAATCCCAGTTATCGCCAATAGCTAGGATGCATCAGCGTTGCCGGGACTTATTTCGTGCTATTTCGATAGACAAATAACAAAGACAGGAAAACAAAATGTGAGTCAGGCTGCCCAATCTGAAAAAATTGATTCATATCCCCTGCAAAAACATAACGCCCAGTCCCACTGAAACTAGTCTGAAACTTGCTGTGCTAAATGTCAGATCCTTATGTAACAAATCAGTCTTAATTAATAATTGTATTTCTTCTTATAATCTTGATTGTATGATTTTAACTGAAACATGGCTTGACAAAAACACAGGAAATTTAGTTCTAATAGAATCTGTTCCACCCAACTTTCAGTTTGAATCTGAAACCTGAGAAAACAAAAAGGGAGGAGGTGTGTGTGCTTTTGTTAGAGATGAAATAGTTACCCATAGGTTGTCCTTTGGGGTGTTTTCAACATTTGAGTACGCATCCTTTAAAATTGATTAAACAGTCTCCATCCATTCTCTTATTGTTTTAACAGTCTCCATCAAAAGTTTTATTGAAGATTTTACATGCTTTTCTGCACAGACTTTGATGGTTTGGTTTCAGGTGAATTAAATTGTTTTATGACAGAAACAATGCTGTCCTTGCCTCCTCAGCACGTGAGTGGCCCCACCCACAGCAGAGGGCAAAAGTTCTAATTGCAAAGGGGTTTATCAAAATGAATGTGTTGTCGATGTGCTTTTATTTTGTGTCTTCTGACCTGTCTGTTTTCCCAACCCAGCTGGTCCTGCTTTCGGGAGGAAGACACATAAATGACAGCACGAAAAACTTTTTATATGTCTCAACCCTAACCCTAACCCTTACCCTAACCACAGACAGATGGTTTGATGAAGAGGGACAAACATTAAGAAACATGGACACCAACCTTACAGGAAAGGACCAAATAACAGGAAACACATCTGAATTAAATGTCTTAACACCACATACTTTCAATTTCGGGGACATTTTTCAGACAGTTGATATGGCTCGCCCGTCTCTCCCATATCAATTGTGACATTTTGAAAAAGAACCTCCTTTCACGCTCAAGTTTGTTAAGAGCTTCATAAGAAACAAAGAGCTGCCTTCTCAGAGCAACCTTGAAACAGAGTTTACAAGAGAAAATTGCAAAGGAGAAACCGGTCTGATTGGTTTCGAGGAGGAAGACGGGAAGCACAGATAGAAGTATATAGAAACCCACACACACGACCACCTGCTCTTTGGCTCTAACCACCCACTACACATAAAGTGAGTGATCAAGATCACATAAACCAGAGCCAGCGGTTCCCACAGCAGAGGGAAAACACACACTCTAGCCTGTGATACCCGACTTCTGAACAAATGAAAGATGAAAAGAGAAACCAAGAAGCAGGACAAAAGGGACAAAAGGGAAACAGAACAAAGAGGATCTCTATCCCTTATGTCAGGACGGTCAGAAAAAAATATTTAGGACAACACAAACGTTTATTCAAACCAGGCAATGACAAAAACTGGTTTCACCCCTAAAGGACGATCCGACACAAAAACAGAGCAAGTTGATTCATCCACTCAGTGAAGAAAGTTGATAAAGAGCGCCACATATGGAGGGACTGATCACAGAAGGCATCAGCACAGAAGACACGCAAGTTCAGGACCCAGAGCGCTGTGTCTTCTTTGCCACAAACCACTATTGAAGACAGTGAGGTGTGAGCAGGACAAAACAGATGGTTTGTAAAGAGAGTTAAGGAGGCAATCCTTTTAAAAAAGAGAACCCAAACGAATGGAGGTTTAAGATTCACCTTCCCGTTGTTTATAATGGTCTGCTGGCTGGAGGTCCTGCAATAGGCACTCAAGGTCAGGGAACAAATAGGAACAATAGCCCATCCAGTTTCAATGGGCCATTACAGGTCCCGCCCTGTGGGCATAAATGATATAAACAGATTTCTCACTTGTTTCTCTGGAAAACTGTTTACGTTTTGTTTTTTCTAAACAGAGTCCAATGACTACAATAATCTTTTTCTACTTTGATTGAAATGTCTCATGTTCTAATGTAAATGATTCGTTGAACTCTGTTACATCAAGGGTTTTGAATGTTCTCAACACCATTGCCCCTATGAAGGCTAAAACTGTTAAAAATAAGCAGAAGACGCCATGTAGAAATTATGATTCGGTCAGGGCACAGAAAAGGGAGTGCCGTCGGGCCGAACGAAAATGGTGCAAGTCAAAGCTAAGGGTTCAAAAAGACACATACAGAGAGAAGTTGTACATGTACAAGCTAATTTTATGTAGAACTAGGGAAGGATATTTTTCTAAAATAATTGGAAGCTATAGTATCAACTCGCATGTATGTCCTGTTTGCCACGGTAAACAGATTAACAAAACCCTCCAGCTCAGCTGCCGTTAGAACTCATTTCCACATCCAATGTGTCATGAGTTTGCATTCTTCTTTAATGACAAAGTTCATGGTATTAAAAATGCTATTAAATTATACAATGCAAAAAATAACCCTCAAACCACCTACACACTTAGAGCTGACTCACTTTGCACCTGTAACTGACAAAACTGTCCAGGAGATCATCACCAGCCTGAGTTCATCTACATGCTGCCTCCATGTGTTACCCACCAGATTTTCTAAAGTCTGTGCTGAACAGTTTGTTCCCACTCACTCAACATAGTTAACATGTCGCTTCAATCTGGAAAACATTCCCAATTTCTTTGAAAACTGCGGTCATAAAGCCTCTCCTAAAGAAGAGCAGTCTTGATGCCACAGTTACTGAGTAATTACCGGCCCATCTCTGATCTGCCATTTTGGAGCAAAGTCCGTTGAAAAGGTTGTTTACCAACAGCTCACTGATTTCCTCTTAATAAACAACTCATTTGATGTTTTCCAGTCAGGTTTTAGACCTCATCACAGCACTGAGACTGCTCTTGTCAAGGTGACAAATGACATCCACCTGAACACTGACGCGGTCAAAGTCTCAGTCTTAATTCTATTTATTGTTGTTTGGTCAAAAACAAAAAAACAAAAAGTGCTCTACATCCAAGCACATAACAAGATAACAAATGTGTTATTTGACCAGGTGTAGGCAGAAGCCAAGGCTTATTATGCCTACCCTTCTCTCCAACTCTCACGTTGGTGGACATTTGTCATATAGTGGTACACCAGCGGACAATTCATCAACAAAAACTACAAAATACTGGACAGGACGCTCCCAAGTATCATCTACAAGCACTCACATTTTCACAAAAACAAAATGCATTTTTTATTCTGCTAAATATTTTTCTATGATTATTTTCTTAAAGATACTTTTAAACTGAAATAAAGAAGTGTCTTTTTTAATTCATCGCAACAACTGTTCCATAATATAACTCCTTTACTTGATAAACAATGTTCCCTCAGTGTCGTTCTCACATAAGGTCTGTCAAACATACACGTTCCCCTTAAATTATATTTACTTTCTCTCTGTGTAAACTTTGTCTTCAATGATATAGGGATTTGATTATAATTGACTAAATACATAAACTTAGAAGTATACAGATCTACCAAGTCATAGAATTTTAAAAGCTTTGATTGTATGAACAATGGGTTACTAGGCGAATTATAAGGTGCATGATTGATCAGTCTAATAACCTTTTTTTTGTAGTATGAAAATTGGTTTCGTTCTAGTTTTGTATGTTTCCCCAAATTTCAATACCATATGTCAAGTATGGTGTTATGAGAGAAGAATAAAGTAAAATATAAAGCATTTTTGTTCAAAATATACTGTAATTTGTATAAGATTGCAGTAGTCTTTGATATTTTCTTCTGTACATTTTGTATATGTGCTTTCCAAGTCATTTTGCTATCGATGATCACTCCAAGAAAACTTAATATAACTGACTCTTTCAATTTCATAGCTATTTATTTTAATCTTTATATCATTCTCTAGATGTTTGTTACTGAACACCATAAATTTTGTTTTGTTCAAATTCAATGATAATTTATTCAAAGCAAACCAATTGTTTAGTTTATGCAGTTCTCTCCATCACCTTCGTCAGCTCACTAAGATTTTGACCAGAGCAGTAAACTGTGGTATCGTCTGCAAACAAGACAAAATTAAGAACATCAGATGCTTTATGAATATCATTTATATATAATAAAAATAATTTCGGGCCCAAAACCGAGCCTTGTGGCACCCCACAACTAATTCTCTGCCAACTAGACTCTACTCCTTTTAGATGAACATATTGGAATCTATCTGATAAGTAATTTTTTAACCAAGAATTTACTTTTCCCCTAAAGCCATATTTTTCCAATTTTTGTAATAAGATTGTGTGGTCAATAGTCTCAAATGCTTTCTGTAAATCTCAAAATAAACCTATTGTATGGAGTTTTTTATCTAATGATTGGGAAATATTTTCAACCAGATTAACAACTGCCATTGTTGTGGACCTGTGTGCTCTAAAACCAAACTGATGCTCATTTAATATATTGTTTACTTCAACATAATTATCTAATCTTTTAACAAACACTTTCTCTAATATTTTTTGAAAATTGGGATAGTAAAGAAATGGGTCGATAATTACAAGTCAGATGTTTGTCACCGCCTTTGTGCAAGGGAAAAACTTTTGCTATTTTCATTTGGTTTGGAACAATTCCTGTTTTAAAAGATTGATTACAGATAAAAGTATATGGGTGGACAATATATTCAATGATATTTTTGACTATATACATATCAAACCCATTATCATCAGTTGATTTTTTGTTTTTACAGCTCTTCACAATTTTCAATACTTCATTTTCATTTGTTGGGTTTAAAAAAAATGAATTCTTTCTTAGAATCTCTGATTATATTAACCAATTTATTCTTATATTCTTTGTATTTGTTTTCAGAAACTTGCGTTCTGGATTTTAGGAATTTCCTATATAGTTGATTTTTCTTTCTGCAAGCCTTAATTATTACTTTGGTAAACCAAGGTTTCAACATCTTGCTTTTACAAATTATTGTCTTAAGTGGACAACAATGATTGTAAATATCAAATAATTCTGCTAAAAAAAGTTCTTATGCTTCATTAGGATTTTCATACATATAAAATCTCATCCCAGTTATGTCTACTTAATTCCATTTTCAATGTCTCAATTGCTTCAGGTGTTCTATGTCTCACTGTTCTCGTGGAACGAGTCTGATCACATGGTTTTCTAAATACATTTTGGAGAATTGCAAAAAACAGGAAGATGATCACTAATATCAGTTATTAAAAGACCTCCATCAATTTTTACCAATTTCATTTGTAAATATATTATCAATTAATGTTGCTGATTCTGTTGTTATTCTAGTTGGTTTTACTATTACTGGAAATAATGTGCTATTATAAAATGTATTTATAAAGTCAGTGGTTTTCTTGTGTCCACCTGGGTTAAGCAGGTCAACATTAAAAATCACCACAGACAATGGAAGACTTATTTCCAATTGAGTGAAACATATTAGATATGAACTCATTTAAAATGATCCAGAGGAGATTCCGTTAGATCTGAGTGCTGCTTTTGACACTTTCGATCATGGGATACTTTTACAGAGACTGGAGGACTGGGTGGGCATCACTGGAACTGCCATAAACTGGTTAAAGTCCTAACTGGAAGACAGGAAGTACTTTGTTGAAATTGGTCCGTTTTCTCAGACCAGATGCCCCTGACCTGTGGGGTGCCCCATGGGTCAATCCTGGGACCCCTTCCATTCAACCTCTACATGCTGCTGTTAGGTCAGTTGATACGCAGCGAAAATGTGTCTTATCACAATTATGCAGACGACACTCAGATCTATGTTTCACTGACGGCAGGTGAATATGGACCAGTGGATTCACTCTGTCACTGCATCCAACAGATCAGTGTGTGGATGCAGAACAACTTTCTCCAGCTGAACTCAGACAAGACTGAAATCATCGTCTTTGGCCCACAGAAACAAAGAGACATTGTTAACTGTCACCTCCAGAGTCTCACTCTAAAACCAACATATCAAGTTAGAAATCTGGGGGTAATAATGGACTCAGACTTGAATTTTAACAGCCACGTCAAAGCAATAACATCAGCAGCCTTTTACCATCTAAAAAACATTGCGTATATTTCGTAGTTGCCCATTGATG
>BJKM01000389.1:605829-673329 GCA_015082035.1 Chaenogobius annularis
ACCAGTGGATTCACTCTGTCACTGCATCCAACAGATCAGTGTGTGGATGCAGAACAACTTTCTCCAGCTGAACTCAGACAAGACTGAAATCATCGTCTTTGGCCCACAGAAACAAAGAGACATTGTTAACTGTCACCTCCAGAGTCTCACTCTAAAACCAACATATCAAGTTAGAAATCTGGGGGTAATAATGGACTCAGACTTGAATTTTAACAGCCACGTCAAAGCAATAACATCAGCAGCCTTTTACCATCTAAAAAACATTGCGTATATTTCGTAGTTGCCCATTGATGCAACTGCTGACTTTGGCTGTTATCAAAACAAATTGAATTGAATTGAATTTAATTGAAAATTAAGAAAGAACACAGACTCAGGCCAAAACAAGCCGGCAAAAACAATTATAAACCCTTTCTTACAAAACTGACTTGATCCAGTGATAAACCGCCGTATTTCCAGCAATGGAAACTTCATCTGGTGAGCCGACAGACAGTCCGCCAAACAAAGCTAGAGCACGTTAACTTCAGCTGTTTCCTTTTTATTGATTCATGATACTTCGTCAAGACCCAAAATATAAAATATATTTGCATAAGGCAGCTAACATTATACAAAGCCAATGCATTACATAAAGAGAGGTTAAAACCCGGCGTAGACGCTTTGCGAAACAAATGCAGAGAAAGCTGAGGCGAAACTGGAAGTAGTTTCCTGTTTACTCTCGTCTCACAGCCACACAAACTTGGAATTACTACACCTTTTTTTGTGAATTGATGAGATTGACTTCATGACTAAAAACTATTATTCAAATAGGATTTAGATTGTATTTATTAAAAAAGAGTAGTTATGATTGAGTGATGTCATTTGCTCACATAACAAACCTCTGGAACCAGAGCCAAGCTGAGCATGGAGACGCACTCTGTCATTAAAGAATTGTGCCAAAACACTCCTAGTCAAAGCAGTCTGCGGGGCCTGGGTTGAAACATGGCTGTGGAACACTCTACAGTAGGGGCCACTGATAAAATTTCACTGAGGTCCAGTTTAAGAAAATGTCAAGGTCCAGAACTTCATGCCGTCTCTTTTATGCCACCTTTATATTATAATACTTCTAGTTATTTTTCACAAGATGGCTTACCAATTAATTATATTTTATAATGATCTAATGTAATCTATAATCTATGTAAAGCACTTTGAGTGCCTTGCAGGTGGAAAAGCACTACATAAATTCGACCATGTAGTGGTGGTATAAAAAATAACTGAATTATTGTATTGCTCCCAAATTTAAGATAACAAACTTCATTTAGGCTCTTTTTTCAGTGAATATGAAAACACACATCATTTTGCATTTCAACATGCAGGGTTTCTCTGTTGTCCCCACTGTCTGTCCGCCTACCTGTGCCTGCCTTCTTCCATGTCTGCTCTGCTCCTCCTTGCGCTGTGCTCCTGAATGCTCCTGATTCAAAGGAAGCTGGACTCCAAAGTCATTTTTAATTTGTCAGAAACTATTTCTTAAAACCTGCTCATTACTAACAGGGAGGCTGCCCTGCTGCGTCCCTATGAATGAGGGGCTTACGTGGTTAGCTCCAAGATTTCTTGTCAGAAATTTGGGTTCAGACGGGCTTGGGTCCGGATCCAGACTGGTGTCCACCTATTAGTGTGTGTTCTGCCTGTTCTCTGGACCAGAGCTATCCAGGACTTATCTGAGGCTTATTTTGTTCACATTCAAGTTTTCAGAAAACTTGTTACACATAATATACAGTCAATGGACGGTACAGCGCGAGCCCTGACACTGCGTTAGCTTCTTTCAAAACTTTCTGGAGTTCTCTACAAACTGTTTTATGTTATTCATTTGAAAGGCAGATTTAGTGCAAAATGCTCTAAAACTTCCCCAAACTAACTCCACACTGTATCCACATAGAGGATTGAGGAGTGTGGGTTGATCGTCCTCATACTCCATATGAACGGTTCTTCATCAGCCTCGAAGAATTGGTTCTCCTCCTGAGTCGGTCCAGCTCCACCGTGTATCTGCAAATTGAGGCGCGTCCGCCCGTCCGTCCGAGGGAGTCGGATCTCTCCTTCACTGTGGAACTCCTGCAGGTTTCTACTTTTTCCCAAAGAGGTTTGGTAGTTTTTCCTGGCCGAGAAGGAGGGTCTAAGGACAGGGGAGCTTGGGACATCTGTCTAAGGAACACAGGCGCTGGGACATTTCCAAGTCCCTATGAACACTGTTTATTTTGTTTTCCACTGTCGCCCCTCGAGGCAACTACTGTTGTGATTTTGGGCGTTACAAAAATAAATTGAATTGAATTGAATTGAATTAGGTTTGTCCTGGAGCTAATAGCATGAAGCGATGCTAACATATAGCTGATGTGCTACTTTAAACTTGTCACTGTCACATGAAAACACTGCACACAAATACAAACCCTCAAATACTCAATTAGATGTGAAGATTAAATCAATTAAATTTATTTTTGTAATGCCCAAAATCACAACAGCGGTTGCCTCGAAGGTTGCCTAGATTAGATGAAAGGCAGTGGAAATACTTTATTAAAACGTTTCAATAAACAAATTTACTTTATATCTTATAACCCATACGGGGACACAAGAAAATGTATTCGGATTGTTTCAGAAATAATTATTGTAAATAACTTTTTGAAGTGAATAATCGTGATTACAGTTATTACCAAAATTATCGAGATTATTATATTTTTTATCATCTTCTAAAAACAAATGCAAGCTCGTGTCATTATTAATAGTAGTAGGCCTACTATTATTATTATCGGTAATAATAATAATTCTATGCTATTATTATTAGGTCCTTGTAATATTTTTTAATTTTTATAAATAAAAATGCTAGGATTAAAATAAGTAATTTAAACCATGAGTTATAAATTCTTAGTCATTAATAAGCCTTTAATTTTCATGTCAGCTGTTTGCATTGCAACAGGCCTATGTGTTCATTTGTTTTTATTCCTTAACAAAATATGAGTTTATTATGTATTTATTTATTTATTTGATAGGGACAGTGCATATTAATGAACACGTGTGAATTACAGTGTAAATGCAAATGTCCATCTGTAGTCCCTTAGCAGGTTACACAGAGGGCAAATACAAAACATTACAAAATTAAGACAACACAGGAGAATAAAAACATGATCCTTGTTCAGCCTTCAGCCTCTGGTTCACAGACAGAATGAACAGTCGCTGTAAACTTTACATGAGAGACAGGAATAGCAGAGAGCACTGGTGATGACCCGTGGATCTTGTGGGTTACCCGTTGGGTCAAGAAATTCTCATTTCATTGCGAGGGCGGGTTATAAAATACTGACCACGGTATCGCAAGTCTGCGCTCCACATGTATCGCATCAAAATTCTGCTCCTCATTAGACTAATTTCTCAGTGAATATGAGTCGGATTGTAATAAAACACGCAGCATTTTGGAGCTTACAGAGAACTCTACTGTCCTTGATTTCTCTGTGTGAGCTGATTTACCTGTGCCTGGCTCAGCACCTAGGCTTGTTCCTAACAAGCGAGGGAGCGAGAGAGAGAGTGAGGATGAGAAAGAAAACTCAATTCCTTTTAAAATGATAATTAGTCATGCTGACTTCGTTAAAATGCATCATTCCTCAGGTGCAGATCGATCTGTTGTCAACAGTTTTGAGCTTTTAGGTACATTTTCTAAATCAAAACCGTTGTTCAAATGACACCGTTTTTCAATACACAACCTTTTTAATGGATGCGGGGCAGATCGGGACATCTTGAAAAAGCTGATGCCGGAGTGTGTGGAGAGCTGGTCAGAGAATGCCAAAATTGCGGGGCCCGCAGGTTGGAAAACACCCCGACTCGTGCAACACTAGAGAGCACAGCCAACTTGATCAAATTCATAGCCTCTCCTCTCAGCCTCACACTCTCTCTCTTATTTTGCCAGTGATAAAAAGTTAAACTCTCTTTTAATCCCCTCAGGTGGTGTTAAAGCAGTTTCAAAAGCAGAGCCGTGAGAATGAGTCTATAGTGGACAGTTCAGTTGAAGCAGCGGCGCTGCAGCTGGAGCAGCAAGCATACCACACACACAAACTAAACGTGTATGCGTGAACAAAAGGAAGGGCATTTGTTATTTCAAAACATACCATATCCAAATTTTCCAAATAAATGACATGGAAGAGATTTAATGTAATATTTAGATGCATATTTGAAATTGACTTATTTGTAGGTCAAGTCAGTGAGAGGATAGGGGGGATGTGGACTGTCAAAAAGGGGGACACACCATGAGAGGAGGGGGGTCTGTACCCCCCGTCCCCCCTGTGATTTACGCCTATGGATGGGACATCGCCATCTCTGTCTTGCTGTCTCTGCTACGGCCCAGGGTTTGAAATGAAAGAAAGCAATCTACAGGTGCAGACAAAGCAGCTCCTCCGCCATTTTGAGTCTCATTTCAAAGGGACAAAGGCAGAAGTGGGAGGCAGTTCAAACAGGCGTCAGGATGGGGTGACCGCTGCGTTGCCATGACAACACACAGTGAGGCAAGGGGGGGAGAGAGGAGAGTGGCGGGCAGAAAGCGAGTGGAGTGCACTACCTGTGGCTCTGTGGAGTGCATGGATTTAAACATTATTATATGAAAAGAGACGACCTGTAACCCTGTGAAGTACAAACAACACAAAAGCATTCAGATATTCAAAGGTATAGTATGTAGCATGACCTCCTGAAGGTATTATAATGCTCTAGCTATTCAACTGGTGGCCTGCAATGAAGCCTTGCAAACATGTCGTCTCTGGCCTACCGTGAACAGCAGCAGAGGCCACATTTAGCACCAAGCAATATGGTCTGGCCCGTTATGGTACTGTGAGCGATGAGCCATATTTGTCCTTAGTTCACTATGTTCGCTGTTATTCAGTACCACTGTACTATGCTTTTAACACCAATTGAATCGATGCCATTTATATTTAAGACCTGATAGTCCTGGTTCAGATTCTGTGGTCTAGTCCTGTTAAAGATTAAGCCTGATGTGACCGCCAATATGTTTGGTCCTGTTCAAGACTAGGTTTAGTCCTGCTCTGTCTAATATTGATATATTTTTTTTGTCACTTTGCGATTTGGTATTGGGTATAAATAACACAAATTGAGGTGCAGTTCCAGACAAATAGCTCTTTGAATATCATTCAACATCCGGACTTCCGGGTATGGCACAGACGAGGGAAGTGACCAAATGACACTCGGAAAAAAGTCTCAGAATGCACAGGGTTTCCACGTGTTTTCTAATGTTGACAAATGATGATTCGGTCAGGGCACAGAAAAGGGAGTGCCGCAGGGCTGAACGGAAATGGGGCAAGTCAAAGCTCCAGGTTCAAAAAGAGATTTACAGAGAGAAGTTGTACATGTACAACCTCATTTTATGTGGAACTTGGGAAGGATATTTTTCTGAAATAATTGGAAGCTGCAGTAACAACTCGCGTGTCTTGTTTGCCACAGTAAACAGATTAACAAACCCTCCAGCTCAGCTGCCGTTAGAACTCATTTCCACATCCAAGTGTAATGAGTTTGCATTTTCTTTAATGATATAAGTTCATTGGCAAATACGCAAATAACACCTAAAACCACTACACACTTAGAGCTGACTCACTTTGCACCTGTAAACTGACAAAACTGTCCAGCTGCTGAACAGTTAGCACCACTCACTCCAATTAACGGTTAACATGTCGCTTCAATCTGGAACATTCCCAATGTCTTTGAAAACTGCGGTCATACTGAGTCATTACCGGCCCATCTCTAATATGCCATTTTGGGCAAAGTCCTTGAAAATGTTCGTTTGCGAACAGCTCACAGATTTCCTCTTAATAAACAACTCATTTGATGTTTTCCAGTCAGGTTTTAGACCTCATCACAGCACAGAGACCGCTCTTGTCAGTTGACAAATGACATCCACCTGAACACTGACGCGGGCAAAGCCTCAGTCTTAATTCTGTTAGATCTGAGTGCTGCTTTTGACACTGTCGATCATGGGACCCTCTTACAGAGACTAGAGGACTGGGTGGGCATCATGGAACTGCCTTAAACTGGTTAAGGTCCTATCTTTAAGACAGGAAGTACTTTGTTGAAATTGGTAACTGTGTCTCAGACCAGATGCCCCACATGTCGGCACATGCCGCTTCAGCATACCAGTAGCTAATTAGTTATTTAAGGCGAAGGAATGGGTGTGCAGTTAAGCTGCTGCTCTGAGGCATGGGGCAGGTGTAGGTCAGACTTTTTTATGTTTGTCCGGTTCAAGGCCTGATTTCTCCTTTTCCCTTGTTGTTGCTGGGCGTGACGTTGCCATGGCCGTTTCTCCTCGGGGTTTGGAGCCCTAGTATCGCAGGCGTTTGGTTAGCGACTTAAAACAACCTTAGGTAGGATTTAAACGTCTAACTGACATGGTTTGTTTGTTTTTCTTTTTTATAGAGGTCATTGCTGCTGTTTTATTTGAGGTCAAAGCACACTTAAACAAGGAATTAAAAAACAATGGTGGTGGTGGGGCTTTTGTTGGTGTAGCAGGAGAGAACTCCTGTGTGACACAGTTTTGTGCGTAGTTCATCATTGTTGATATCAGAAGTCTTGATCTTTCTATATTAGGCGTGAGTGGAACCATCTTAATGCCTGATTTGATCAAACATTCAAGATGGTTGAGAAGGCCCCTGGGTAAAAGTGAAGAGGAAAAAGAGAGTGATGATTCTGCAGTGGGAGTAGATGTGGCAGGGGGGATCCAAGGCTGCTCTGAGGACAAGGGTGCCTGTTACAGATGGGTCCAAGGCCTTTGATGAGGACCCTGCGGGAAAGAACTGAACTGACTCCTACACCGGCCGCAGTGAAGATTGTTGTGATGTTGCTACTGATGAGTCCATCGCTAGAGGCGGTGGAGGTGATTGGAGCAGCTGGAGCCGAATCCTTTGCTGGTGGGGGTGGACCGGCTGCTGATGAATCCTTTGTCGGAGGCTGTGGTTGTGGTGCTGTTGATCTTGAAACATTGGCTCTGTCTCTGGCTGATGGAGCGGGAAATTCTTCTCTCATTCCTCTCTTCTCTAACTATCTGTTCAGGACCCTGTCCATTCCAATGCCTCCAGTGTGGAGCAGGATCTCTGTCAACATTCTCATTCCACCTCTGCATAGGTGTGGGCCATTTCTCTTAAACAGGTCCTCTCGTTTCCAGAATAGATAGAAGTTCTCAATGTAGTGCAATACTAAACTTGTTTATCTTCCTGTCTATGTTTGGAAGAGGTCCACTTATGAATGCCTTTATTTCCTCCTTTTATCAAGAACCTCAAATAACTTCAAGAAGTCTCTTTTCACAACATCAGTCTGTTCCCGCCGTATGTCCACTGCACCCACAAGCACAATCAGCTGTTTAACTCGATTTGGGGTCAAAACATTAGAAAGGAGTGACGTAATCTCAGAAATAGTGATGCTGGGGATAAAAAAAATTATGCATTCTTTCATGTCCCCTATCAGAACTCTGGTGTGACTTTGACATTTGGCATAGATTCTCTCTCTGGCTGCTGTCTTTTGGCCACGTCATTGTTAATTTCCTTCAGTTTCTGAAAGTGTTAAAAATCACTTGAAGAATCTGTATTTTAGGTGACTTTACATTATCTTTGTATCGTTTAGGCTTTGTACCGACGTTGTTTCAAAATACAGCCTGGCCTTTCGACAGTTGAAAGTAAATTGAAAGTATTGTAGAAAAAGATTCAGTTGTAGTCATCTGGACTCTGTTTTAGAAAAAAACGATACGTTTCGACTCTCATCCAAGAGTCAGAGAGTGAAACAAGTCTGAGAACTCCTGTTTATATCCTACTCTGTGAAAGCCCTGCCCACAGGGCGGAACATCCTGCTAATGGCCCATTGAAACTTAACTGGGATGGGCCTATTGTTCTATTGTTCCCTGGCATTTGGCTGCCTCACCTTGAGTGCCTGTTTAGCATCAGAATGCCCCGGGCGTCTCCAGGTCTCCACGGATTCAGCAGACCATATAAACAACGGAAGTGAATCTTAAAAACCTCCATTAAGATTTAAGGAAAGGATCTCTTTTTTAACAAAGAGAATCGTAATTCACCTCAAAGTAGGCTGAAGATCCAAATTCTCAGACGTTAGATCTTGCAGATTGAGAATGACTCTTAGTATGAGAGTCAAAATATCTTGTTTTTCTTATATTATGATAGCAACTTGAGCTTTCTACATTGGTATAGACGGTGATACCACTCAGTGAAGTAGAGCATACACATCAATAGAGTAAAACTTTTCCATTAATAGTTCACTTAAACCAGTCATAAAATCTGTCTTTTGTCCTTTACATTCAAAAACTTGTTCAAAAGCTATTCGGTTTTAAATCAATATTGCAACTCCTTCTCTGTTTTACCAAGACCTATGTATGGGAAATATACGGCTCACCTTGTTATATTGCTTTAAATGGTGTTTCTTGAAAATATGTCATTTTGGCATAAGTATATGCATAACTATCTGTCTCCCTTACTATTCTAGAGTTAATACTAGTATCTTTTATCTATTTCTTTCGGAAACGACTTTTATCAGCATTTATGATTACCTCGTGGTTAAGCAGAAAATGGCGCCAGCAACCTGAATACAAGTCGGTCCATCTAGGTCTATAGAGAATGGTTGACAGGAGATGCGTAGCGAGACTATCTGTGAAACGCGCGCTTTTTGCAAAAAGGTATGAATAGAATTCAAGCGTATGCGATCCTGAACAGTTTGGTCAGTGAAGCACCGACGTCAAAGGCAAGTCGACCGAGGTACAGATATCTTTTCTATCCATCAGGCGCGTGTCGCATCATGCCTCAAGAGACACACATCGAAACGACTAAATTTGCTATCTAGTACGACATATAAGAATATGAACAAACAAATCAGCGCCCAATCTAACAAAAACAACAGCACTAACAAGGAATCATACACGGATCACATGCAGCTCATGCCGCCGCGTTGTGTCAATCTGACCCACTCCCTGTTACTCAGTCAAAAACTGAGTATCCATGTCGGCTCCAACTCTGCGTGGCCACGAACTTCTAGACACCTTATTCGACTCTCACAGAAACTCTTCATCTACAGCTAATGCGGATTCTTCTTGATCTGGCTTGATTGAGTAAGACTAATCAAAGAGACAAACCATACATACAATGAACATCGTTTACCACTCTATAGCGCCGCGCTTACCCTCTATGTCGTAGAGATCGGTCAACATGTTTTTCCTTATAGTTTTCCTTTCCACTGCTAAGGGATCTCTTACATCAAAGGCTTGAACTTCCACTCCTTCAGGTGACATGATACAGGCTATGCGCACATATGTCTCCTCAGACAGGCGTCTGTATGTGAGACATGACCCTGCCTCATTTTTTCCCAACTATCAGTCAGTACACGGAGCATCGTGAGCAATTAAATGCATCTCAACATCATCTACCTATTTTAAATTACCTCCACTTCCATCGTCTTTAAACCAACAGGGCCACTCTTCTTCATCTAACCACTTGTGAAATTCTTTGGATTGCGTAGACAATCATGGTCTGATTAATCATTTATACGAGCCTCCTCTACATTGATTACCAATAAAGTGTCAACCATTATGATTGATCCTCTACAGAAAATGCACAAACACTATACACATGGGGAGGGAAAAAATGCTTTACCTTTTGTTAGACAAAGTAATTTGACTAATAAAAAATTCCTTGATGTTGCCCTTGATCCTTAAAGTCAATCGGACCTATTGCCCTATTTTTTACAATTTGCCTCTAGAACCCCACATGTGCAATTGAAACGTGAATGGTTGATCTGACTCAAAAAAACAATGCAGGCTTAATGACAGATTAAACATTAGCACAAATGCACCAAAGTTGTCACGAGTGAAACTAAATGAATAAAAATTACCAACCGCATAAACTATATTAACAGAAATAAAAACCCTACAGTTCCCAGCTATGCTGCCTAGGAGCAACTATCAACTGGGGGAAGTATGCAGCTTGAGCACTAATCCTCTGTTTCCTACTACTTCTCTATCAAACAATATTAATATTTAATTTCCTGGCAATTTGTTCATCGCCTCCTTCTTTTTCTCCCACTTCACTGACGGGAGTGGAGCAGGCACATCGAGGACCTGTGGATCCAGATGCTCCTCAACTGCCTGGAGAAACGGTCTGCCTGGAGAACACGGTCTCTACTCCATATGAACGGTTCTTCATCGGCTCGAAGCATTGGTTCTCCTGAGTGTGTCTTGCTCCACCGTGTATCTGCAAATTGAGGCGCGTCCGCCTGTCCGTCCGAGGGAGTCGGATCTCTCCTTCACTGTGGAACTCCTACAGGTTTCTACTTTTTCCAAGAGGTTTGGTAGTTTTTTCCTGGCCGAGAAGGAGGTCTAAGGACAGGGGGAGCTTGGGACATCTGTCTAAGGACCACAGGACGCTGGGACATTTCCAAGTCCCTATGAACATTGTTTATTTTGTTTTCCACTGTAGCCCCTCGAGGCAACTACTGTTGTGATTTTGGGCGTTACAAAAATAAATTGAATTGAATTGAATTTTACAGGCTGCTCAAATAAAGGGTGTACAGCGCCCCATAGGAAAAAAAAAATGAATTGGTGTTTCACAATGCATTAAGGAAATACATGTCATACAAATACAGTCAGCGCGCTAAAGCCGGACAATTACGTGGCCCTGGCACCCGACTCACATGCCACACTTCTTGAGGGTGCAGCAGCAGCATGACTGAAACCTCTAGAGCAGCATTCAAGCTTTTTTGTAAGCAGTGTCCTGCACCTGCTTTACTGTGTCTAAAAAGGAAACTCACACTGTAATCTTCAAAATAAGTGTAAAAAGTGATATTTCTGCACCTTTGTGGTTAATGCAGTGCAAATAACTGAAATTATGTTATTTTCACTCTTCTCTTTCTGATCTGTTTTGTGATTTTTATAAAAAAAAAAATCCCTGTTGTGTGAAGCAAGTACCTAGTGTACAAATTGTGCTCTCCGGCTGAGTTTATTTGTGCTCTACAAATAAACGCGCTGAGGCTCTTCCCCCTAACTGTATTAATGAACTCAGACACCTTGCAAGACAGAGCGGACACAGATTTGAAATAGTGCTTCAAGATGTGATGTCTCAAACAAGTGAACATTTAGAGAGTATGGAGGCATCAGGAGTTGGAGATGACTCAGTGCAAATTGTGGGAACAGTACCTCTCATGCGTGGCCAGCAGGGAGCGCCAACTGTAGTAACATCGCAACCAGTGCAGTCCCAACCTTAAAGCCGTTCCTTACCTGAGCACCAATTTCCACACCAAATACTCTCTCAATCGGATCTAAATCCACCCCAAATTCCCAAAAATGGTTGTGGAGCCGAAGCGCTCACATCACACTCAATAACCACCTTGAGACTTCATCCCTTCTCCGCCAAGGTACGTAAACCAACAAACAAAACAGATTATGTTAGCTGATGTGAATTTACCGCCACTACATGTGACCAAAAAAATCCTTGAAAGCCTCTTGTAATACATTTCTTTTTTCCTGTTGTGTGAAGCACTTTGAATTGCCTTGTGTAGGAATTGTGCTCTACAAATAAACTTGCCTTGCCTTGTCACCAGGACCCGGATTTTGTTTCAAGTGTGGAGTAGATGGCCGCATCGCTACTGCATGCAGCCAACCAGCGAACCCTACACTAAAGAGATTATGATTACAACAAAAACAGGCACAATGGGAGCAGAACAACAATCAAAAACAGTTAAACTGGGATCAGTGTCTCCTGCGGGACAAGCAGAGGCTGCCACATCCCGTCCCAAACATGGAACTCGATAGCATTTCAACACATTGCCAAGGGGACTAATCAGTAGCAAATGTACTACCCAAGTTATCATCAAAAATGCACCAATCAATTGTCTGCTGGATACTGGTTCTTTCTGTCTTGGTCATTTGCGACTCAGCCCTAATACTACCCTCTAAAATTAGTATTACAAGTGGCGAGCTAGCGAACTCTGATCATTTCTGCGATTTTCTGGTTATTACAGAAGATTTGTGCAAGGCTACTCAAACATTGGCAAACCACTTCATGAACTTACCTCTGGATATCCACCGTCCCAAAAGAAACTCATGTCCTTGATCAAGCCAGACCACTACCTAAATCGGAAAGAGCCATTTGGAGGCTGTTGGACAGCTACATGCCAAGAAGCAACGGTAAAACTCACCTCTGCTCCAGTTCTTGCATTCGCCGGGCCGAAGAATCCCTACCTGTTACACACTGACGCCAATTCCATCAGGTTAGCTGCTGTACTGTACCAAGAGCAGAAAGGAGAGAAAAGAGTGATCGCTTACGCCAGTAGGGAGTTGTCCTGGAGTGAGGTGAGATACCCAGCCCACAAGCTGGAGTTTTTGGCCCTAAAATGGGTTGTCACCAATGTTCCCTCTAATTCTGTCCGCGCAAACACACAAACTCCCTGAGTAGCCACTTGGACCACTGTGAGCACATCAGACGTGCGTACTGTAGCCACACCCGTTTTATATCCGTTCAAGTAACATGGTTTAGTAAAATGATAAAGACCAAAATCTTGTTCATGTCTTGTGAAGCAGGGGCAGGAGTTGAAATAATATACTCCTGGGAGTTCTATTCATCTGGGGGACCACCCTCAGGAGAAAAAAATCTGAAAATAGGGGTAATTTCATGTACTTTGGTGTGTTTTTTATAGACTCAGTTGGCCAGAGTTGCATGATATTCTACTATATAATGTCAGCTTGATTCATTTAGTTTGTTGTATAAACAAAGCTGAATATTGGCTAATATAGATTTTCGTATTCATTTCATGATTAGCACCCATTTTTTTAATACAGCATGTAACCAAGTACTTTTGAGGCAATACAAACTCCTTGAACTAGAGACATGAAAGACTGATGAGTTTATATCATACTGTGGAACCTTCCAGACAAAGCAAGAACAATTTCATGAGAAAATCAGGTGAAGGAACCTAAACTAGAAAACGTACATAATCCACCTTTAAACATCCCACTTCACCTGAGGAGCCTAATGTTCTGTTGGCCTATAGCCTACTCTCTGTGGCCCATTTGTGGACCCTCACCCACTGTTTGAGAACCACTGCTTCAAACAAACTTAAACATACACAATACAGTGTACAGCTTCAAATAAGCTTAGTATTTGAGGGCTATGGCCCGGTCCAATCATATTACTGCAATGAAACAGTCTGTGAATGGCCCATGTTAATGCACGGGACGGTCTTTAAACAAATAAACTGAAGTGAACAAATCCCACTGAAACTGTTCAGAGGGAGAAATGCATGACACCAAAAAACTCTCTCACAGACTGTGCTGAGGTCATTCATAAAGTTTCACCAGTGTTGTTCTACTCACATGGTAAAAGTGTCCTGTGATAATACATCCACCTGACGCAAAGCTCTCCTGCTCTCGTCTCCACCTGCTCGGTCATCTGTTACGGCGAGTGGTCACACGCTCACACGAACACACTGCACTGCCTTTTATTACCCCTCTGCAGCAGCCGCTCGTCTCTGCGTAGGCCCCTGGGCAATTTTGGGACAGGGGTGTTCTCACACGAGGCCACGCAAATCTGCCTGATCCTCCTGATCCTGCATTGCAGATTTTCTGTGCGCAGAGACCTTTGGAGCAGTGCGCAATTGCACATGTGCGCAATTGCACATGCGCATGCTTAGAGGGAACAGTGGCTGTCACTGAAAAATTCAGTGATAATCTGTACAGCACCTCTTTCACCATTGTGACCGACAGCAACCCTTTGACTTATCTCCCCACTTCAGCAAAACTCGACGCCACAAGTTACCGTTAGTTATCTGCTCTATCAACATACTCCGGGTTGGAAAGCAAAATGTTGATGCAGACAGACTTTCACGCAGGCCTCATAGAGAACTCTCAAATGACCTTCCTTGAGGGAAAAACTGCCAGAGCTAGCACTTTTTTAAGGGACCTAAATCGTTTGGAGCTCCATAACAACGTCCTTGTATGGAGATGGCAACTTGGCAACTAGCTCCAACACCAACTTGTGCTCCCCATGAATGTTGCGCGTATGTTTTGTTCAGCCTACATGATCAGATGGGCCACATTGGCATTGAACGTACCTTGGATTTGGTCCGGAACCACTTCTACTGCGAGAGATGCATAAAACGCAAGGCACAACCAGAAAAGCCGCACCACTGGTGAATATCAGAACTTTACACCCACTTGAGCTTGTTTGTATTGATTTTCTGACGTTGGAACCTGACAAAAGCCAAATCAAAGACATCCTGGTCAATACAGATCACCAAATACTCACTTGCCATACCTACCCCAGGTGAGAAAGCGAGGACCGTAGCTAAAAGACTATGGAATTTTTTTGTGCACTACGGTATTCCACAGAGAATTCACAGCGATCAAGGACCAGATTGAATCACGATCCAAACACATAATCTGTTCCTGAGATTCTTTTGCCTGCAATTCCAGACCCACTATCAGAATTGCCAGTAAATTCCTCAGACTCTGACAAAGTAGTTCCTGCTCAAGCTGAACTATGCATTGACATTCAGCAAGAACTAACAGACCCTGAACCAGTTATCCCAGATTCTGAAATTGACTCACCTACTGACTCTACCTCTGAACCTGACTCACCAAATTCCGTGTACATCCTACCTTCTAATCACGAGCCTGATAAATTTGCCTCAGAAGTTGAACAACCGATAAGAAGCTCAACAAGAGCAAGACGCCCACCAGACAGACTACATTACAGCCATTTGGGCCATCCAATCAGTCACTCTTTGATGGACTCGGAAACGTTTTTTCAGTTGCTATGCCACATGATGATGTTGGTTATTCATACTCTCCTGGCCAGCCATCTGACAGCTGTCACTCCAGTCCATGTAGAGGGACGTACATATTTTGTTTCCTCTTTAAACTGAACTTTCAAAGACACTTTAACTCAAAGGAATATGAACTGAACTTTCAAATGCTGGAACAACCTTTTGTTGCCCTGAAGATTTATTTATTTAGTTAGTTTGTTGTTTGTTCTATGTAACACATCATCCTCCAGTCAAAAGTAGTTGACGGGTTAGCTAAAGTTAGGACGAAGAACCAGTTTGTGTGCACAGACTTGCAGCATTGGGACCCCAGAGTACAGGCACAACAAGCGGAGAAGATGTGCGGAAAGCCACAATTCTGGAACAAGTAATGGCAACGCTTTTTGCAATGCAAGATGAGTTGGCATCAATAAGAGCCGAGATGAAGGTGGAACAAGGCGCCAGATTTGACAAGGTGGAGACGGACGTAAGAGCTCTGGGAGGGGACCCAGATGTGCTGCACTTCGGACATCTCGAGCCACAGCCGATGACCAATTACGTTCTCTCCCCCTTCCGACGCAAAGAAGTCGTGTGAATCTCCATCTGGGCCGGCACGTCTCCGGCGGGGCGGGAGCGCAGCTCGTAGGTTTGTTAGCCACGCTAGCTTGTCATGCAGGGTGTTTTCTAACGGAGCCATGGGCCAAACGATGATTTTACCTCACATCGTTTTGCAGCAGCGATGTGAGGTGCGTCACCATAACCGGAGGCCAACTTCACCATTCCAATGGATTTCAGAACTATGTACACAATTGGAAGCCATCTCTGGCACATCCTCCTGGCTGCAGCGAAAAAGCCTCTTACAAAAAGATGGACAACCAAGGACTGGACTAATATTATATTGGACATTGGTAATATGGAAAAAATTACATTCTGACATTTTTGGGGGTTTTATATGCCATAATTATTAATTCTGTCTCTTTTTGTGATTTGTTGGATGTCTACTTTCTTGGTTTATATCTGATCCCTCTCTGGTCTTTTTTTGTTTTAAATGTGTTCTTAAATTAAAAAAATACAAATATTTAAATGAAAAAAACCTTTGACTAACTTTCAATTTTTGACATTGTCATCCTACTCGATTTCAGAACTATGTATTTGGGAATCAAAACGCCTACAATGGACACAATAAATGGATACCTCTGCAACATAATTTTGGCCACAGCGAAAAAGGCCATCAAAGCCAAAATGGATGACACAAACTGAACGGACAATCAAGGACTGGACTGAAAGAAATATTGAAAAGGTAAACTTACATATGTTAATGATTTCTAATAGTAACTAAACCGTAGAACTCACAGTTACAAAAAAAATTTGCTCTTTAACAATCCTTTTTAGCTGCAACCCGTATCAATGAAAAATGCTGTGAAGTCATTGTTCTGATGTATTCCGAAATAACATATAATTATTGTTAATGCAAATATAATTGTTTGTAATATAATTTTGACCACATTCTACTGGTACCAGCCAAAAAAAGGACAACTAAGACCATTCAATTAACAAGATTTCACAATGTTTCCCCATTCTCTGAACAATAGTTGCAGTGTAGACGTTGCTAATCTAAACGAAAACCCTCCTTTACATCTGACAGTTTGAGCAACAGTTGTCCTGCTCGGAGAGAGAAGAGACAAAAAATGGCACCACTCGAGAAAATGTGTCTGATTTGTTTTACGCTTCGGATTGTTCCAAAAACGCTCGGCTCTCTGCGGCTCTCACAAAAGCACAGCGATCTGGACAAACACGGCAGGGTCAGGGATGCTTCGCTCAGGCTGTTAGCTGCACTTGTCCTGTCAGTCAATAGTGAAGAGCGGAGAGAGGCTGTCAGCGAGGGTGGGTACATCGGGTCAAGTGCTGGGTCCTGCGTGGACTCGCAAGAAAAGGCATGAGCTGGAGGAGGATAATGCTAAGGTGTAGTTTGGTGTATTATTTGTAATGGACTTTCAGTATGAAGATGTGAAAATTGTCCACGTCTTCTGCAGTTGTGGGGGTCAAAGGGGCAGAGATCGAAGAATGGGCAGCACAATCACAGGTGGAAATTTGGCCAAGGCAGTTCAGTTCAGGTACCATCTAGTATTTTGATGAGAAATAAAAGGTTAATAAAAGGCAGGATAAACCAGAAGTACTTTACTCTAGTTTACTCTAGCTTTAACCACCTCTCTCAAATTTGGAATTACTTAACATATTTTTGTGAATTGCAGAGATTAGCCTCATAAAAAAAAAAAAAAAAATGGGTAAAATTTAGATTTGATTTATTTGTTAGGAAACATTAGTTATGTTAGGGCAGGGCTATTAAACTTAATTTGTATATGTAATGTATATGTTGTTGTTATTGATCTTTATCTATTTATTATATTTGGAATATGGGTTGTGGGGTCCGGATTAAATCATCATGTTAGCACTGTGTTAGGGGGATGTCAGCTCTACCTCTGGACCCAGAGCCAGGCATGGAGCACAGAGACACACTCCATTAACAGAAACATTCTAAACCGCCAGTTAAAACATGGCTATATGGGTTGTTTCAAGATGACCGCTTAGCCTAGACAGCTCCGTCTGGCTGCGGTTGAATCTATGTGAATTATCTGTCTATATTACCTGTTCACCTTTCGGCATGGGAGCAGACATAAAGTGAGCTTGGACACTCATTTTATGAAGATGCCTTGTAAACCACGCAGGAGCACCGGCATTAAGAGCCAGGCTAGTAATGTTACAGCTAAGCTAAAAGGCCACACCCTTGCCTCTGTATCCCCAAGTGCCCACAGGTGGAGCCCCGGCTCCGGCTCTGATGCGGGTGCCGCTCCGGAGGCGACCAGGATAGATCCAGTGAGCATGGCGTCTCTGCGAGAGATCATTGATTCATATCATATGATATGAAAGGCAGTTGACGCAGGTCCTAAATTCAAAGGCTACAAAGATGTATAACTCAGCCATGGCAGCCGAAAAGGAAATCTCTGACTTGAGGGCTAACATGACGAATTTGAAGAATCAAGTTTGCAAATTAACCGCTGTTGAGATTTTGGGAGTTACAAAAGGACGACCTGGAAAATTGTAATCGCAGCAGTAATCTGCGGATTGTCGTTCTTCCAGAGGATACTGAAGGGAAATATGTGGTCAAATGTATGGAGGCTTGGATTACGTGCATCTAAAACGTTCAAAACAAAAGTTGGAAAAATAAAGCTTCCTGCCATTTTATGGTTCTCCACTGTACATATATTTTTCCGTTCCTTGTCACTCAAAATAAAATGACCCTCTCTTTCCAATTTATTTTTAATGTAATTGGTGGAGTGGCTGCCTAAATTGTCAATACATTTGTATAATTTAGATATGATTCTCCCTTTCTGATTTATACATTTTTAAATCACATGTTGGAGGGAGTTCTGTTAGAAAAGTGTGACTTGATTTTTCACCATGTCAAACGGCCCATTATTCACAATGAAATGTAGACTGTTGGAGAAATTGTGGCAGCTAGGATGCAAACCATTTCAATGTGTTTTGGGACTGTCCTGTTGCTCAGAAATATTGGATTGAAATCAGACAATGTTTTGGCATTACTATTCCATTTTATTTCAGATCTATGGATAGGGGCCTTGAAACTTCTGCCATGCAGAGTAAATGGTTATATTACGAGCATACTCTTGGCTGCAGGAGGGAAGGCTATTACAAATATATGTATATACAGGCCTCTGCTTGGTCCCCACCTCCTTTTTGCTCTGAATGTGAAACCACTGGCTCGATATATATTAGATAACCAGAAGAAAATCCATGGTGTTACAATTTAGGATATGCAGATGTCTTTTTTTTTTTTTTTTACCAAAGAGGAACATTCCATACCCAATGGGATGCATTTTCTTAGCAATATCTGAATACAAATTGAATATACAAAAAAATTTAATTATTTCTTTCTGGTGACCCTCCCTGACTTTTAGAAAGACTTAGAAAAGACCCATTTAAATTACAAACAGAATCTGTCAAATATCTAAGTGTGATCCTCCATAAGGACTATACCTCCCTCTTTTCCTCTATTAAGAAAAACCTTGACAAATTTAACCTTATTCCATATTTCAGTCGAAGCCAAATTCATTTTTTACCCAGATTTCTTTTTCTATTCCAGACTCTCCCAATTTCCATCCCCAGCCGGCTGTTGAGTGGAATAAAACCATCTCCAGATCAGAGGTCTCCAATCTTTTTACCTCCGTGAGCTACTTTCACCAGAACAAAACAACCTTGAGCTACACACAAACTATTTTATAGCATATTTTGTCCAGAACATTTCTGTTATCTGAACAATGATCTCAATATATATAATAGAAACTAATATATTATGATTACAGTGTATTTATATAGTGCTTTTCCACCTTCAAGACACTCGAAGGACATGGCTCAACATTCAAGTTATTTGCTTATTGGCAGAGACACAACAGGTGGGTCTTGGGGGACCTGAGAGTCGAGCCTCAGAAAACTTTGAAGAAATAATTTGATTTCCTGCATTCTGATGAATTTTAGATTTACTATTTTAGCGGGTCACTGCCCATTAAAAAACAAGTCCCACTAGTAACACACGTGATGAGAGAGGCAACAACTTGAGTGCAACAGGTTTACCTTTTATTTCTGTGAACACAGATGAAACCGTTTTGGTGAATAATTGTTCAACTTTACTGGCTGTACACAGCTTCTGACGTAACTGTGCTACTTCTGCGTCAAGCAGGGCAGTCAGTCTCTGTTTACTGTGCCGTTACGGACACCTACTGGCGTAATGTAGCATTACATCGGGAACTGAACAATTATCCACAGGTAAACAAACGTGAGTACCACACACAAAGCAACCAAAATATAGACAGAAGACGATTACAATATTAAAAGTTGTTGGGGGTGTATTTTTATAGCAAATACGTCTTGGGTGGCACACACGCATTGAGGAGTTGTAATCAAGCTTCGCTGAGACAGCAGCACGATCGTTTGATTGAAAAATAATGTTTTGTACAGGAAGGAGGAGGGTTGGCCAACAATGGATTTGACATGGCAAATGCTTGTAATGCGACAAATCACAGTAGATTGCTAAATTTAGGTATGTTTGAGAAATCCCTTCGCAAGTGACTCAAAATGGGGTCACGGTTACCGGTAGCTCACGGATTATTGGTAGCGGACCCCCTCTCTAAATCAAGCTGCTGTCCACTCAGGTTGTAAACGCACATGTTAGAACATGAACTGCCTCTGTTGAAGGTGATAGAATGCGCATGAGATGAACAACTAAGATTATCGCAGTATTGCTCGGACAGTAAAAGACAGGGTGACTTCCAGCCATGCTTCAACAGGCAGAAATGAGGGCATAAAGGGCTTATTTGGATATATTTCGGAAAAATGTATATAGTTTTATATTTTATTGGTTTATCACTGCTTGCCTTGATTGCCTTAACCGCACTCCACTAACAAAATGACTTACCGGAGCGATTAATAGAGCGCAACACGCACAAGCCCTGAGTCCCGAGTTGACCCTCGTGCACACCCCGGATGTCTGCGAAAGCAGAAATATTTCTTTGGCTACATAGACCGAATGAACTAACTAATAAATCGGGATCAGGATCGCATAATACTCACTGATGAAACACGCAATGTGAGGCACAATAACCAATCTTTAGTCGTGGTGTTAAAAGCAGGCCTGGCCATCTGGAGCACTGGGAGTTTTCCTGGAGCACTTTTTGGTCGGTCACTATCACAACTACGCAACCCAAAGCACAGCCCTGATGTCACACTTCTCAATCTCACGAACATGTGGTCCCTGGTCCAGCCCAGTTCCAATTGTCAACCAGGCCGGGCCATGGCAAAGCAGGCAGGCCAGTGCAGGACGCAGGAGGTTGCACTCTAAGCTGCTTCTGCAGTAATGAGCACGATCAATAAAAGGCTGGCATTAAGACATATAATTAAAAAGAGCAAAAACTTCCTGCTTCCGAAGAGTGCAGACACTTTCCTGCTTGCTCCTGCTTGCTATAGCTGATTTCCTTATTTGTTTTGCTTTTTAATTCGTTTTTGATTCTTCCAAACATTTTTAATTATGACTTCCAAGGATTTTAAGAGCATTTTTCGAGATCTGACGAGCCAGCGAAATGTCTGGGAGAAGGGAAACAAACTCATGTGAACGCTGTTGGAAATATCAACAAGAAATTCAGCACGGATATTTGCTTTGGAATCTGAAAAAGGACTGCACGATACCATTCCTGTGTCATCCGGTAGTAAGAAGTCAACATTTTTTACAAGAAAAACAGCTACTTTCAACCTAAACCGGACTGACTCTGTGTCGTTCCCAAAACTGTCTAAAGACCAGGAAAAAACATCTAAAATACAGCTTACAAACAGATTTTTACCACTTTCAAAGACTGAAGTAAATGAACAAAGGAAAAATGTAAAACATGACGTGGCGAAAAGGCAGACAGAGACAGAGAGAGAATCTGTGCCAAACGTCAAGGTCGTCTTGATTGGGGATGGTGCGATAAGTCAAATGATGCATGAAAAATTTAAAACACATTCTTTTCCCAGCGCCACAGTCACTGAGATTACGGCACACATTTCTGATTTTTTGGCCACATATAAAGGAGTTAAACAGCTGATTGTGCATGCTGGGGCAGTGGACACACGACGCAAAGAGACTGAAGTTCTTGGAGTTATTCGACGTGCTTGATAAAATGGAAATCAAAACATTCATAAGTGGACATCTTCCAAACAGTCGACAGGAAGATAAACAAGTTTAGAGAATTTCTATCTATTCTGGAAATGAGAGAGACCTGTTAAGAGAAATGGCCCACAGCTATGCAGAGGTGGAGTGAGGGTGCTGACAGAGAACCTACTCCACGCTCTGAGGCCATTGGACTGGGCCTGGACAGGGCCCGGGCAGATAGTTAGAGAAGAGAGGAATGAGAGAAGAATTCCTGCTTCCGTCAGCATCCCCTAGTGCTATTTCTGTAGTCACATCACAAAGACGGGAAAACAAAATGCGAGTCAGGCTTCCCAATCTGAGAAATTTGATTCATATCCCCTAGAAAAAGATAACGCCCAGTCCCACTGAAACTAGTCTGAAACTTGCTGTGCTGAATGTCAGATCCTTATGTAACAAATCATTCTTAATTAATTATTTTATTTCTTCTTATAATCTTGATTTTATGTTTTTAACTGAAACATGGCTTGACAAAAACACGGTAAATTTAGTTCTAATAGAGTCTGCTCCACCCAACTTTATGTTTGAATCTGAAACACGAGAAAACAAAAAGGGAGGAGGTGTGTGTGTTTCTTTTGTTAGAGATGAAATAGTTACCCACAGGTTGTCCTTTGGGGTGTTTTCAACATTTGAGTAGGTATCCTTGACTAAAACAGTCTCCATCCATTCTCTTCATTGTTTTATACAAGCCTCCTCAGCACTGCCAAAGTTTTATTGATGATTTTACTGAGATGCTTTCAGTCGTATGCACAGACTTTGATGGTTTGGTTATAACAGGTGAATTCAATGTTCATGTTGATAATATTTGTGACAGAAACGCTAAAGAGCTTCATGCTGTCCTTACTCAGCACGTGAGTGGCCCCACCCACAGCAGAGGGCACACTCTAGAGCTTCTAATTACAACAGGGGTTAATATTTCAAACGTCAATGTGGTCGTGGTCTGATCACTTCTGTGTCTTCTTTGACCTGTCTGTTTTACCCAAACCACCAGCTGGTCCTGCAGCTGTTCGGAGGAGACCACATAAATGACAGCACAGGAAAACTGTTGGAAATGATAAACTTTGAAAATGTCTCATGTTCTAATGTAAATGATTTGTTGAACTCTGTTACATCTAGTGTTTTGAATGTTCTCGACACCATTGCACCTATGAAGGCTAAAATTGTTAAAAATAAGCAGAAGGCGCCATGGAGAAATGATGATTCGGTCAGGGCACAGAAAAGGGAGTGCCGCCGGGCCGAACGAAAATGGCGCAAGTCGAAGCTCCAGGTTCAGAAAGAGATTTACAGAGAGAAGTTGTACATGTACAACCTCATTTTATGTAGAACTAGGGAAGGATATTTTTCTGAAATAATTGGAAGCTGCAGAAACAACTCGCGTGTCCTGTTTGCCACAGTAAACAGATTAACAAACCCTCCAGCTCAGCTGCCGTTAGAACTCATTTCCACATCCAAGTGTAATGAGTTTGCATTATTCTTTAATGACAAAGTTCAGGGCATTAAAAATGAGATAAATTCTACAATGCAAAAAATAACCCTCAAACCACCTACACACTTAGAGCTGACTCACTTTGCACCTGTAACTGACAAAATCATCCAGGAGATCATCACCAGTCTGAGTTCATCTACATGCTGCCTCCATGTGTTACCCACCAGATTTCTAAAGTCTGTGCTAAACAGTTTGTTAGCACCACTCACTCACATAGTTAACATTTCGCTTCAATCTGGAACATTCCCAATTTCTTTGAAAACTGCGGTCATAAAGCCTCTCCTAAAGAAGAGCAGTCTTGATGCCGCAGTACTGAGTAATTACCGGCCCATCTCTACTCTGCCATTTTGGGGCAAAGTCCTTGAAAAGGTTATTTACCATGAGTGATGGTGGTGCCGAGGAGTCCACGGTGGTGATGGGGGAGTTTGTCATGACGAGGGGGGGCTGGGGGGCTGTGACTTTCCTGAAGTCCACGATCTCCACTGTCTTCTGGGTGTTGAACTCCAGGTTACCGCTGCACCAGGACACCAGCCGGTCCACCTCCATCCTGTAGACAGACTCATCCCCGTCCGAGGAGAGCCCGATGAGGGTGGTGTCATCCGCAAACTTGATCAGTTTTACGGAGTTGTGGCTGGAGGTGCAGCAGTTTGTGTACATGGAGAAGAGCAGAGGAGAAAGTACACAGCCCTGTGGAGTCCTGTGCTGATAGTCTGAGTGTCTGAGACATTCTTCCACAGCCGCACGCACTGCCTCCAATCCCTCAGAAAGTCAATGATCCACCTCCCCGTGGAGTCAGGCACGTTGAGCTGGGAGAGCTTGTCCTGGAGCAGAGCAGGGAGGATGGTGTTGAATGTAAAGCTGAAGTCCACAAACGGGATCCTGGCATTGGTTTCCGGGGAGTCCAGATGCTGCAAGATGAAGTGGAGTGCCAGGTTGATGGTAGTTTGTAGCTGAGAATCCCCTTGTTAAAATCACCCAAGATAATACACAAGGAGTCCGGGAAGGTCCGCTCTACATTCAGAATCTGGTCCGCGAGTGCGCGCTGCGCGCTGTGCCACGTGCACGTTTGCGCTTGGTGGGATGTAAACAGCGGCCAGAATGAGGCAAACTCACGTGGAGAGTAGAATGGTTTGCAGTTAATGAAAAGATATTCCAGATCAGGAGAGCAGTGCTTGGAGATCACAGTCCCATCTGATGACCAGGCGTTGTTGATGTAAAAAGAGACTCCTCCGCCGCGTGTTTTACCTTTGTCTATCCGCACATTAAATTTGCCCTAGTGAATGAACGTGAGAGTTAGTGTTCATCTGTGTGTCTCTGTCTCTGTGTTAACCCTGCGACGAGTTGGCCACTGTCCAGGGTGTAACCCGCCTGAGGCCCAAAGGCACTGGGACTGGGACCCCTAACGGGAAATGAATGAATCAATTGAAATGCACTAAAACAGGCGAAAAGCAGTTTTGGACCAAATCCCTCCAGTTGCATTTTAATTAAATATACTAAAATAAAAGGTTTAGCTTAGCTCAGTGGTGGTGAACTCCTGGCTCTTGGCAAATAAGAATTTGGCTTTGTCTCATATCAGATTTAATAAATATGACCATGAAAAATTTGCATGGCCACACGTTTTATTCTGTATAACAAAAGGCCATATTTTTTCAGAAGAATATAATAAGAGAGCGCTTTCTTCCGTAACTGCAGTTCCAGCTTTATTTTACCCACAATTGTGAGTGTGAATGTCCAGGATGCTTGTGCAGTTTGGTTCATAATTATTTGCAGCCCAATTTACATGCAGATTCACAAACACTGCACCGAAGTCCATCTGCGTCACAGAGTTATTAGTCAAATTGGCAGTGGAGAAAATCATGGTAGGCAGTCACGAGCTGGTGCTTCGAATGAGCAAGCCTTTTCAACAGGAGACAGACATGTTTTCTGTCAGGTTTACATGGAAACTCCACATTCATAGTAGGCGTTTGTTTTTTGTGTGTTTTTCTTTGTTTGTGTGGGGGGTTTCCATTAAATTACAGTGATGCATTTGTTTGATAAATCGTTTTTTATATTGACACTTGCTTTACAGTTTTTCTTTGCATTTTTAATTCAAGTGTTTCTTGGGGTTGACAAACAATATGTGCATCAGCTAAACAACAGCATTGACTATACACACAAGCGAGGATTTATCAAACAAGTGTGAACACAAGTCCAGGTCTGTTTTTGATGGTGGAACAATGTTGTAACAATGTTGTAACATGGTTAAAAGCTCCAAAAGGTGTCCTTTAAGTTTTGTATTATTATGATTTGTTTATTTGGACGGGACAATGCGTGTGAAAGTTGGTGAAATGTCTTGCTAAAGGTCTTAACGGCAGCACACATTGGTTAGAGCTGGGATAGCCTTGTAAACCCTCTGGTTAAGACAACTATTGAAGGCAACAAAAACATCCAGCTCCATTTACTTTAGTTCACCTGTTTGAATAGTTTTGTGGTGCTTGATGAAACCAACATTTACTTTAACTGTTGTTATTTTTGGTGCGTTTTGTCCAGCGATACGTTAAAAATGTTAAGATCGTTGATGATAGTTTATTTTTTGGCTGAAATCTAATGCATTGGGGCTTTAAGGACTGTTTGATTGTGTGAACTGAGCTGCTTGTTTTCCCTGTATCTATGGAGACACTCTATGGAACTAGCTATGGACACTTTAAATGCTACGGACCAAATCCGGCTGAAGACCTTCCTGAGGAAATACTTGAAGGGAATGGTCTATTTCATTTCCAAAACCGAACATTAAAGTTACTATGTTATTGCATTTTAACTACTCAATGTACCTAACGTGCCCCTTGCAGAAAAATAAACGTTTAATGGATTGATAAGCACAAACACTTCATCAGTCCAGAATGAGCTCTCTCAGAATTATTTATATAGATCACTGTTTTCATCTCCCCGAGTTGAGATGGGAATGATCGACTGGAAGGGCAAAACAAGAGTTGAAAGAAGTTTGATTCAGTTCTAAAAAATAGGTGAGCACTTCTGTTTCACATCCATCCATCCATCCATCCATCTTCTTCCGCTTTATCCGGGGCCGGGTCGCGGGGGCAGCAGTCTAAGCAGGGACTCCCAGACTTCCTTTTCCCCAGACACTTCCTCCAACTCCTCCGGGGGGATCCCGAGGCGTTCCCAGGCCAGCCGAGAGACATAGTCCCTCCAGCGTGTCCTGGGTCTTCCCCGGGGCCTCCTCCCGGTGGGACATGCCCGAAACACCTCCCTAGGGAGGCGTCCAGGAGGCATCCGGAACAGATGCCCGAGCCACCTCAGCTGGCTCCTCTCAACGTGGAGGAGCAGCGGCTCTACTCCGAGCTCCTCCCGTGTGACTGAGCTCCTCACCCTATCTCTAAGGGAGCGCCCAGCCACCCTGCGGAGGAAACTCATTTCGACCGCTTGTATCCGCGATCTTGTCCTTTCGGTCACTACCCAAAGCTCATGACCATAGGTGATGGTAGGAACGTAGATTGACCGGTAAATCGAGAGCTTTGTCTTTCGACTCAGCTCCTTCTTCACCACAACGGTCCGATGCAGCGACCGCATCACTGCAGACGCTGCACCGATCCGCCTGTCAATCTCACGCTCCATCCTTCCCTCACTCGTGAACAAGATCCCGAGATACTTAAACTCCTCCACTTGGGGCAAGGACTCCCCACCCACCTGGAGAGGGCAAGCCACCTTTTTCCGGTCGAGAACCATGGCCTCAGATTTGGAGGTGCTGATTCTCATCCCAGCTGCTTCACACTCGGCTGCAAAACCGTCCCAGTGCATGTTGCAGGTCCAGGTTTGATGGAGCCATCAGGACAACATCATCTGCAAACAGCAGAGATGAGATCCTGTGCTCTCCAAACCGGACCCCCTCCGCCCCCTGACTGCGCCTAGAAATTCTGTCCATAAAAACAATGAACAGAACCGGTGACAAAGGGCAGCCCTGGCGGAGTCCAACACGCACTGGGAACAGGTCTGACTTACTGCCGGCAATGCGAACACAGCTCCTGCTCCGGTCATACAGGGACCGGACAGCCCTGAGCAAAGGGCCCCGGACCCCGTACTCCCGCAGCACCCCCCCCAAAGGGCACACCGTGGGACACGGTCGAAAGCCTTCTCCAGATCCACAAAGCACATGTGGACTGGTTGGGCAAACTCCCATGAACCCTCGAGCACCCGATGGAGAGTATAGAGCTGGTCCAGTGTTCCACGACCAGGACGAAAACCACTCTGCTCCTCCTGAATCCGAGGTTCGACTATCGGTCGGATTCTCCTTTCCAGTACCCTGGAATAGACCTTACCAGGGAGGCTGAGGAGTGTGATCCCTCTATAGTTGGAGCACACCCTCCGGTCCCCCTTCTTGAACAGAGGGACCACCACCCCGGTCTGCCAGTCCAGAGGCACCGACCCCGACCGCCACGCGATGTTGCAGAGGCGTGTCGACCAAGACAGTCCTGCAACATCCAGAGACTTTAGGTACTCGGGGCGTATCTCATCCACCCCCGGAGCTCTGCCACTGAGGAGTTTGCCAACAACCTCAGTGACTTCGGCTTGGGTGATAGATGAGTCAGCCTCCGAGTCCTCCGTCTCTACTTCCTCTTCGGAAGACGTGGCAGTGGGATTTAGGAGGTCCTCAAAGTACTCCTTCCACCGCCCGACGACGTCCCCAGTCGAGGTCAGCAGGTCCCCACCCGCACCGTAAACGGTGTTGGTGGGACACTGCTTCCCCCTCCTGAGGCGCCGGACGGTTTGCCAGAATTTCTTTGGGGCCGACCGATAGTCCTCCTCCAGGGCCTCCCCGAACTCCTCCCAGACCCAGGTTTTTGCCTCTGCGACAGCACGAGCTGCGGCACGCCTGGCCCGCCGATACCCCTCAACGGCCTCAGGAGTCCCACAAGCCAAAGAGGCCTGATAGGCCTCCTTCTTCCGCCTGACGGCATCCCTTACTTCCGGTGTCCACCACCGGGTTCGGGGGTTGCCGCCGCGACAGGCACCTGAGACCTTGCGACCACAGCTCCGAGCAGCCGCATTGACAATGGAGGTCGAGAACATGATCCACTCGGACTCAATGTCCCCAGCCTCCCCCGGGATTTGGGAGAAGCTCTCCCGGAGGTGTGAATTGAAGACCCTGCTGACAGCGGGCTCCGCAAGACGTTCCCAACAGACCCTCACTATACGCTTGGGCCTGCCAAGTCTGTCCGGCTTCCTCCACCGCCAGCGGATCCAACTCACCACCAGGTGGTGATCGGTTGACAGCTCCGCCCCTCTCTTTACCCGAGTGTCCAAGACACGCGGCCGGAGGTCAGATGACACGACAACAAAGTCGATCATTGACCTCCGGCCTAGGGTGTCCTGGTGCCACGTGCACTGGTGGACACCCTTGTGCTTGAACATGGTGTTCGTTATGGACAGTCCGTGACTAGCACAGAAGTCCAATAACTGAACACCGCTCGGGTTCAGATCGGGGGGGGCCGTTCTTCCCAATCACCCCTCTCCAGGTGTCACTGTCGTTGCCCACGTGGGCGTTGAAGTCCCCCAGTAGAACAATGGAGTCCCCGGTCGGTGCACTGTCCAGTACCCCTCCCAGGGACTCCAAGAAGGCCGGGTACTCAGCACCGCTGTTCGGCCCGTAGGCCGACACCACAGTGAGAGACCTGTCCCCAACCCGAAGGCGTAGGGACGCGACCCTCTCGTTCACTGGGGTAAACTCCAACACATGGCGGCTGAGCTGTGGGGCAATAAGCAAGCCCACGCCAGCCCGCCGCCTCTCCCCGCAGGCAACACCAGAGAAGTGGAGCGTCCAGCCCCTCTCAAGAGGATGGGTTCCAGTGCCCAAACTGTGCGTGGAGGTGAGGCCGACTATATCTAGTCGGAACCGTTCAACCTCCCGCACAAGCTCAGGCTCTTTCCCCCCCAGTGAGGTGACGTTCCATGTCCCCAGAGTTAGTCTCTGCGTCCGGGGATCCGGTCGTCGAGGCCCCTGCCGTCGACTGCCGCCCAGATCCCTCTGCACCAGCCCCTTACGGATCCTCCTCCAGGTGGTGGGTCCACGGGAGGACGGCCCCACGTCACTCGTTTGGGTTGCACCCGGCCGGGCCCCGTGGGGAAAGACCCGGCCACCAGGCGCTCGCCGTCGAGCACCCACCCCAGGCCTGGCTCCAGGGTGGGGCCCCGGTAACGCCAATCCGGGCGACGTAACTGGCCTTGGTTTTTTTTTCGTCATAGGGGGCTTGTTTCACATGCGTCACTGAATTTAATTTTAGAGGGAGCCAAAAGTCTGGGAACTATATGCTCATCCAGGTTAAGTTTCAATGGGCCATTATCAGGAGGTCCCGCCCTGTGGGCAGGGCTTTCGCAGAGTAGGATACAAACAGGAGTTCTCAGACTTGTTTCACTGATTGAGAATGACTCTTGGATGAGTCGAAACGTATCGTTTTTTCTAAAACAGAGTCCAGATGACTACAACTGAATCTTTTTCTACAGTAATGATTAATGGTAAAATTGTGATATCTCCACTCACAATAAATATGACTAAAATTTGATATCGTGACATCCCTACAGACATCCGTGGACAACTGGTCAAAGGGACGGTTTTTACAATAACAGGCATTTAATTTAAGGCATTTAATTGAGCCAAACCAAAACGTGTCCCCATTGGTGCGCTACAGAAGAATAACCTTTTGTGATATGTAAGGGGACAGTGAAGGTTGTGCGGGTGGATTTTCTAACGACCCACATGGATGTGAGCTTCAGAAGGCATTAGAACACTTGGAGGCCGGGTGAAGAGTCCAGATTGGAGCAGGACAGGGCTCTGATGAGGTCTACAGCGATACGACCCGCCCCCCTGCCCTGTCGCCATGTTAACAATCTGCATTCAGACACAATGTGGCTGATTACTAATCACTCACACAGCACTGAGCTCTGATCGGCTGACGGCAGCGCTCGCCATCTGATTGTGCTTGTGTGTGTGAGCGCCGTTGTGTGTGTGCATGTTTGCCAAGTCTTGTGGGGACTTGATTTCCTTATGGGGACAGATCAGCGACAGTTTGATTCCAGAATAAGGTTTATAAATGAGAACCCTGATCTTAAAGAGGACATGTGCAAAATCTACTGTAATAAGCTTTTAACCTTGTTACAACAGTGTTTCCTTATCATTAGTTCACTCAAAGTTCGAATCCTGCACCTTTGAATTATCCTCTATTGTCCTGAGGCTCAATTGCACCAAAAATTCCTTTTTCACCTACCCTCTATGATGATGATTTTTTTTATTTATTTTTTTCATTATAAAAAAAACAGAACATGATTGAAGAACTAAATAAAACAAAATAATAAACCAGAATGTCCCCATGTATCTGTTCCAGTGTCTGTCATTTTTTTATATTTTTAAGCTCCAAAGTTATACAGTCGGCTCCGTCCCTGTCATCCACTTTCTTGTTATTGTTATTTTTTCTGCAGCCAAAAGTACATTCCGCAGGTTATCCAGCTATCGTCTTCATTGTTTTACATCCCAGATACACTGTTTTAATGTTATATCTGCTTCATACTCGGCTGGGAGACTATGTGAACATCAGAGGCTTTGAAGGTGATGAGGAGAACTTTGTACTGGATGCGCTCAGGGATGGGGAGCCAGTGGAGGGTCTGGAGGACAGGGTGATGTGTTCTTGGGACAGAGTGTGTGTGTGTGTGTGTGTGTGTGTGTGTATGAGAAGGCGGGCAGAGTTTTGAATGTACTATAGTTTATTGAGTGTTTTAGAGTGTACACCATAAAGAAAGCTATTGCAGTAGTCCAATCTGGAAGTGAGAGGAGAGGGATTAGCAATGTTTTTGAGGTTATTTGGTTAACATTGCGCAAGAGAGTTAACTTCCGTCTTCACAGACATTTTTAACACCTCCCTGGGGTCATGCCATGTCCCAGCCTGCTTCAAGTCTGCCATCATTGTCCCTGTCCCCAAGATGCCCCGGATCACTGGACTTAATGACTACAGGCCTGTGGCGCTGACGTCTGTAGTCATGAAGTCATTTGAACGCCTGGTCCTGCCCCACCTCAAGTCCTTCACCTCCTCCCTGCTGGACCCCCTGCAGTTCGCCTACAGAGCCAACAGGTCTGTAGACAACACAATCAACCTGGCACTCCACTTCATCCTGCAGCATCTGGACTCCCCTGGAACCTACGCCAGGATCTTGTTTGTGGACTTCAGCTCTGCATTCAACACCATCCTCCCTGCTCTGCTCCAGGACAAGCTCTCCAAGCTCAACGTGCCTGACTCCACCTGCAGGTGGATCACTGACTTCCTGATGGATCGGAGGCAGTGCGTGCGGCTGGGGAAGAATGTCTCATCAGACACTCGGACTATCAGCACCGGAGCTCCACAGGGCTGTGTACTTTCTCCTCTGCTCTTCTCCCTGTACACAAACTGCTGCACCTCCAGCCACGACTCCGTAAAACTCATCAAGTTTGCGGACGATACCACCCTCATCGGGCTCATCTCGGACGGGGATGAGTCTGTCTACAGGAGGGAGGTGGACCGGCTGGTGTCCTGGTGTAGCGGTAACAATCTGGAGTTCAACGCCCAGAAGACAGTGGAGATGATCGTGGACTTCAGGAAAGCCACAGCCCCCCAGCCCCCCCTCATCATGACAGACTCCCCCATCACCACCGTGGACTCCTTCCGCTTCCTGGGCACCACCATCACCCAGGACCTCAAGTGGGAGCCCTCCATCAGCTCCCTCATCAAGAAGGCCCAGCAGAGGATGTACTTTCTGCGGCAGCTGAGGAAAGCCAAGCTGCCAGTGCAGATGATGGTGCAGTTCTACACGGCCATCATTGAGTCCATCCTCACCTCCTCCATCACCGTGTGGTACGCTGGAGCCACAGCCAGGGACAAACAGAGACTACAGCGCATTGTGTGTTCTGCTGAGAAGGTGATCGGCTGCAGACTTCCATCTCTGCAGGACTTGTATGTCTTCAGGGCTCTGGGACGAGCAGGTCGGATCACAGCTGACCCCTCTCACCCTGGACATGGTCTATTTGAACCACTCCCCTCAGGCAGGAGGCTACGGTCCATCCGGACCAGAACCTCCCGCCACAAGAACAGTTTCTTTCCCTCTGCCGTTGGACTCATGAACACTTCAAAACACCTGTCACTTTAACTGCAAATATTCAACCACTCACTGCACTGTCACTTTCTGCACTCAAACTGTAAATCTAACTGTAACTCTTGTGTACGGTACATAGAAATGCCAATTTTTATTTTTATTGTATAGTAATTTTAAATTGTTTCTTAATGCATGCCCTTTTTGATTGAATATATGCTGTTTTATTATTGCTCAGTGTTTTATGTTGCACCTTAATGCCGAGACAAGTTCCTATGTTTGTGAATTTTGTTCATTGACAATGGCAATAAACTCTTTCTGATTCTGATTCTGAATCTGAATCTGATTCTGATTCTGATTCTGATGCTATTATAGGAGCTGGGAGTAGAGCCGCCGCTTCTCCACCTCAAGTGGAGCCAACTGAGGTGGCTCGGACATCTTTTCCGGATAAGCGGAAGAAGATGGTTAGATGGCTGTTAGAATGATGACCAATGACAGGAGACAGAGAAAGTGGGTTAGGGGTTGGAGAAAAATTTGCTTTAGCCAAGTTCAGATTGTGAATTTGGAGTTGATGGATGAAAATGTACAATGTCATCGGTGCAACAGTGGAAATTTAGAGCCTGTCGACGAATGATGTTGCGAGGGGGATGAGGTAGAGGATGAACAGGAGAGGACAAAGCACCAAACCTTGAGAAACACCTTGCTACAGGGGAGCAGTGGATGAAGAGCAGTTTTTTGACTTGGATAAACAGTCGGTTTGTGAGGGATGACTGGAGCCAGAACAGACAGATCCGGAGTTGTTGAGGGGGGTCTTGAGGCAGGAGGGGAATGATGGACGTTGTCGAATGCTGCAGTGAGATCCAGAAGAATGAGAATGGAGAGGTGGCCACATTCGGAGGGGAGGAGGATGTCAATTGAGACTTTGAATAGAGCTGTTCCTGTACTGTGTTATTGACATAAACCGGATTGGAAGGGTTCGAACAGGCTGTTGAAGTTGAGTTATGTTTTAGGTTGAGCTGCTACATATATCAAGACATTTAGACAGGAATGGCAAATTGGAGATGGGACAAACGTTTGCTGTATTGTCTGGGTCAAGACCAGGTTTTTTTGAGGATGGGGTGATGGCTGGAAATTTGAGAGACTGAGCCACAGAGCAAAAGGAGAGTATAGAATTGAGTTATTTCAACTCTCCAGTTAAAATAGCTCTGCACTCTGACCATGTTCTTTGTTCTGTGTTTTGTATGTTTACATTCTAAAAATAGAAGGAATATGTATTTTTGTTTAAATACCGTGATGCAATTTTCCAACAGAATTCTTCGAAACATTTTGTGCTTCTCCATTGGTATGTGCTTATATGTTCCCATTCTTCATCAGTTACAAAACCGTTTTCTTCTTATTCCCATATTAGGTATATTTGTAACTTTTAACATGCCTAGTAGAATTGTTGTTAAGATCAGTAATTAATTTATATAGTTTTGAGATGATTCCCCTGGAGAGTTCTGATTTACTGTATCTGGGTTTTTTTTGTGTTTTTTTTTTATGCAATCAGAGGGCTGTTTAATTTCCTAATTGGAAAAGCTCCATATTTGTAAGTATTTGTACATGTCATGTTTCAATTCGATGTATTTTTGCAACAGCCAAAATCTCAACAACAGTTGATTTGGTGAGCGTTCCAGAATTGTTGATTTAACCACCAGAAGGTTAGAGAATGAAACAAAGAAACAATCCAAATCTGATTAAACAATGTTCACAGAAATAAAGCAAATGGACTGTCCCAGAGCTGACTCGCCTTTTCGGCAAGGAAAAGCCACAAAAAATCCTGTTTTGAAGGGTAAGGGAGTCCACCCCCTTGCAAATTTTGAAGAAAGTGATTTCCTGTTTTCACTTGGTTGTATAATGTGGTTTTATTGTTCCTCAACACCGCCCCTGTACCAGCCCCCTGCTCGGTGCCCTCTCCTTTCTGTAGTGAGGCTTAAACAATAATAATAATAAATACAATTTGTAGCATTAACGAGTTTGACTTTGCACGAGCGCTTCCATGTGTTGTGCATTTGCACATCTTGGAGCGGATATACATTTAGTCCTTCTTTTGCACTTTTCTCTGGGAATATGATGCCAATTGTAATCAAACAACATTTTATAGCATGACACAGGTAGAAACAGACAGCGTAGTCAGTTTCCCCCCAGTAGCCCATCTGTTTTATTTGAGTCTGCTCCTAAACACAGCACTGCACACTGCCTGCACCCGAAGAGACAAAAAAGAAAAAGGTGGGGTGACACCATGAAGGAGCGCTCAGAGAAGTGACTGCAGGGAAAGGACTGATGTAAAGTTTGTGCAGGTCTGTAAACAGAAAAAAGCACAAACATTCTGTGGGTATAGGCCAATTTTTAAGCATCAATGATATATTTGTGGCGCATAGTTGCAAATCCTGCAGTACTTTTATTGGTTAAAGCGCGTACCTGCATAAACTCAGTCTGTCAAACAGTCTGTTTGCCGTGTTCCTTTATATTAGTCCACTATAAGCATTTCAGTTTATTAAACACAAATGAAAGTTGTACCGCTGCTTAGGGAGACGCACGCTCGGTGAATGGCCCGTTTTACAAGCACTTGCTCTGCTCCATCAGGTAATGCATGAGCCTTTATCAGTTGCGCATATTGGAAGAAAATAAAAGTAGTAGTTATCAGAAAGAACTTTCTATGTTCACCTTGGCCGACATCAGTCTACAACTGCCCCTTTGAACTGTGGTGTACCTCAGAGTTCGATCATAGGTCCAATTCTCTTCGGCATTTATTTGTTGCCATTAGGTTCACTCTTTAAAAAATACAATATCTCGTTCCATTGCCTTGCTGATGACGAGCACATTTATATTCCCCTGCAGTCAAATCCCTCATCATTTGAGGCTCTGATTCACTGCCTCTGAGACATTAAAGACTGGATGACTCTTAATCTTCTACATTCAAATGAGAAGAACAATGAAATAGTTGTTTTTGGTGATTCAGATGTATTAGGAGGGGTGGATAGTGTTCTTGGTCCTCTGGCTTCTTTTAACCTCTCATTTGTGAGAAATCTTGGTGCTGATGGATTCTTCTCTTAGGCTGGACAAACAAATCAGTTCAGTGGTCAAAACCATCTTTTTTCAGATTAAACCGTACTTCCCTGCCAAGAACCTTGATTCACTCATTTATTATATCACGCCTAGATTACTGCAACTCTCTTTATTTTGGTCTTGATCTGACCTCTCTTAAAGGTTTGCAGTTAGTACAAAACACGTCTGCCCGGCTGCTCACAGGTACAAGGGGTCAGCGACACATGACTCCAGTCCTGGCATCACTGCACTGGCTTCCAGTTATCCAGAGAATCCACCATGTTCCTTCTTGTGTGCCCAGGTCAAAGCTGAAAAGCAGAGGGGACGAGCTTTCTCTGTGGCGGGACTCAGGCTCTGGAACAACCTCTGCATGTTAGAGCTGCTGAGACACTAGAGCAGTTTAAATCCTTGTTAAAAACCTACCTTTTCTCTCTGGCCTTTTAGACACAAACTGAGTCATTATTTTGTTAACTTCATGTGTATTTTAATTGTTTGTATATATGTATTATTGCACTTTGCTGTAGAGCATTTTGGGCTTTTAAAGTTGTAAATGTGCTTTAGAAATAAACATTGATATTGATATTGATATATTGACTGCACAGAATATTGCTGTCCGGACATGTTCTGATGTCGAGTGACATTAATCGTATTGGTGGGGTCCTCCGTCAGCTCAACATTGTTGGAGACATGTCCACACCATTTTAAAGTATCGAAACCTTTCATTATAGCCTCCTAATCATCTCAAACCAGTGCCTTCAAGTTGAAAATGTCTTCCTGATGACAGTTGAAACGTCTTGATTATGTAAAAGCATTGTCTAGATCACTATCTTTTAAATCTTTTCTATCACAATTAAGAAAGTTAAGGTTAGGGTACACTTTATTGTGGGGAAATGTATCCTCTGCATTTGACCCATGCTTCAATGCCACTGGGGCATCTCAGGAGCAGGAGCAGTGCCTCAGTGCGGCGCCTCAGAGCTGCTGCGCGTCAATGCGGTGCCTCAGAGCAGCGACCGCAGATCCATTTCCAGATTTTTGAGCTGGGCTTGGTCAAGACTACTGTAGCTGGAGGACTTTTCCTATGTTTTGGGTTGATGGGGAAACCAGAACCCGGAGGACCCACACAGAAAAGCCCCGGTCAAGTCAAGACCTTCTTGTTGGGAGGCAAGAGTGCTAGTTATACTGTACCTCCATTTTCAGTATAACATAAATTGTGTAAATGGTTCTGTGTGTGTGAAGGAGTTCATGTACTGTTTGTTCATGTTTGTTTGTTTGTTTGTGTGTGTGTGTGTGTGTGTGTGTGTGTGTGTGTGTGTGTGTGTGTGTGTGTGGTCTAATCAGAGCTGAGGCGTGCTGTGGGGCTGAGTGGGCCACACCTGGCTCAGAAAACAGGCCAATCATGGTCAGAACATGCTCTCTCACCCGCCTTCGCCTCCTCTGCTGCCGCCGTGTGCTGTGCCAACACCTGAGCTCGGGTCACTCTGCCCACACTGGACACACGCACACACAGGTCTCGCAGTGTGCGCTTCTTGACACAGCCTGGACATGATTAGCCCACTTGAATCCAGGCTGTGCCCCAGAAAATCTTGGATATTTAGGGAAGTAATTAAATCAATCAGCTGCCCTGTTACATGTGAGCCACATTCATTCAAAAAATGACACTGGCCACATAAATGACACTTTGACAATTGTACATGCAATTTTAATTTTCTATTACCATTTATTTGCTTATTATTTTTTGAACTATATATTATTAATAACATATATTATTATTTGTGAGCTACGAGATGGTTTATTAGGATCTCCCTTTTGCCTAGACAATGGCTATATTCCTTAGGTCCACATCCTAAAAACACATGTATTACAGTCAAATCACAGCACAACAATGCACAATTTAAAACGCAGTGCTTAAATAGATATTGTACTTTGTAAACTTTCATTTATCTGAGGCTCAACATGGATGGAACATTTAAACATTCACCACACCAGAGGAGACATCGGCATTCGCAGATACTCTGCCGGATCGCTGCGCAATTTCACATTCTCGCTTTTCTTTCTTTTTTCAATGGAAGGTATCTGGACATTACTGGAAAAATGTATGTATTTGCCCAACGTATTTGTGCCGATGTGTTTCTTCTTTTCTTGTAAATACCCAGGGGAATTTGTTCTACTATTTGTAGTGGAGGGCCTTTTTTTTTCACTTTCAAAATGGTTTTCCCTGCACCTTTTGATCCCTTTCCTTGGCAGTTTTTTTTTTTTTTTTTAGTTGACCTTAATTTGACCAGGAAAGTCCCACTGAGATTAATAATGTCTATTGCAGGGGATTCCTGGGAGCCTATTGTACATGTTTCTAGTGGTAGGAGAATCCTACACAGACACAGGGAAAACATGCATTTTATGCCCAATAGCACTGACATGTATATAAATATAAATGTGTTTTTACTTTCAAGTGGAATAATAACTAAAATATATAAATGCAATAATAATCTGGGCAGTTGTTTTGGATTTTCTATTGAAAGTTGAGCAGAGTTGTCTTTAGTCCCATCATGATGATTTATTTCGTTTACAAGTGCGCACAAGTAAAAACAAATCTGTCCCTCCCAGAGTCCCATCTGTCCCTAAGTGCAGTCAAAACAGGAAACACTGTATGTACTTCACAATAGAGGACCACAGAATATGAACCGTTTTATGAAGGACTGGACCAACATCATAACCAAAATACGGAAAATGGGGCTTTTATTTTGGATTTGTGTGCCTTAAGTTCCTTTTTTTTGTATGACTTTATTTCTTTCTTTTTATTTTTTTACCTAATTTGTTGGGGGGAAAAAGTGTTTTTTGTAAGCTTTTTTTAGACAGGACAGCTTAGTGTGAAATGGGGATGAGGGAGATGGGAGGACATGCAGTAAATTGTCAGAGCCGGGATTCAAACTCATGACGCTGCGTCCGGCTGCACGTGGAGCCTGGCATAAGTGCTGCTGCCTTAACCACTCAACCACTGGGCAGCACAAAAAAATACAAAAAAAAGTAATCTTCGTAAAAAGTTAAATTTGGCGTAGCATGAGGGGTGGTTTTATAGCTTCAGCATTTCTGGCATTAAGTCAAATAAAATACATAAAACCAATAACACCACACAGAGCGATGGCGCTGGGACCATCGTTTTGCCTTAAAGCACAGTTTGGTTACAATCAGGAGAAGGTGGAGTTAAAGTTACTAGATTTAAACCTATTAAGGCCAAACTGAACCACTTTAAACTGAACAAACAACATCCAGCTTGCACCTGAAGGTGGGCCAGTAACCATGGCAACGCCCCAGGATACATGTAGACACCACATGGAGGCGTCACATACATAAGGGAGTAGGACTGTTATGGGCCATGCAGACGTCATGATGCCAGGCCCTGGGCAGAGTGAGTCCCGGGTCCAGACTAGTCTATACAGTCTGGGTCTGTATCTGGTGTGTCTGTGTGTGTGTGTGTGTGTGTGTGTGTGTGTCTGTGTGTGGGTGTGGGTGAGTGCGCGCGTGTGCATGTGTGTGCGTGCGTGCGCGTGTGTGTGCTTGTGTGTGTTTGTAGGTGTGTGTGTGTCCGTGTGCCCTGCTCTGCCCTTTCTGTCCATGCCTTTGTTTCTCAGATGTGTTTCATGGATGCCCATATTTGGGCACATTCAATATTGTTTTCCAGCGAGGCTGTTGCCAGCAGCTCTGTGTGCCTCTCGCTGTCATTCAGGAATGCTCCAGTCCATTCGAAGTTAAACACAGCAGACAGATTAATACACCAGCAACAGATCCAAGACAAAGAACTCCAACCGCCAAGGTCAGACTCAACAAGTCCTCTTGAAAAACAGAAATGAACTCACAAGAGGCGAAAGAGTTTAAATAAAGGAGTAATAGTAAAACATTGCTATGAAAGGGTCTGATAGTAAGAGAGACCATGAGAGAAAGAACACGTGAGCCTGTGGTACAAACATAGATGTTCCAGGAGCTCGTCTGAAGGTTTAACATGATCAGGATGTGAGGAGCTCCTCTATTATCACATCAGCACCTCCACTGAGCTCTGCTGAGAGCATGGTGTGCACTGCACAATTTTAGCCATCTGCGACAAAAGATTTATGATTGTGGGGAAAATCATGATTCGAGCCTCAAAATCGTGGGTTGTAGATCTCACATTGTGAATGGGACAAAGATTAAATTTAGAACTGTCACACGACCAAAGACGAGCTACCATTTTTATCAAACCTGTTTGATATTTTAAGAATCTTGGTTGCAGAGTGAGCCCTCCTGTCGCTGCATCTTACGATCAATCAAAGTCAGAATCAGAAAAGGTTTCCCAAAGTGCAACAGAGGAGCTTTGCCCTAAATAAGTCCTTATCCCACTTATTTTGCTTTCCTTTAGTAAATTGTACAAACGTAAAAACGGCACTAGCATGTGGTGCTAGCTTCAGTTAATCAGTACAACTCCGGTGACTTAACCCCACGGAGCATAGAGCCTGATATTGGCCCAGACAACGTTTGCTCGTGCCTACGACAGATCGTTTGAACTTACTGTTTAAATTCTCCTCATCTTGTAGAGTGACATCCATGAATTTTATAATGCAGAAAGAATTGCGCAGTGGACAACCGTCTTTTTTTTCTTTCTTTTTTTTTAACAAAAAAAAAATGGGCCAGCAGGCTTTATTATACAGGACAGATGAGTGGGAAATGAGGGGATGAGATGCAGTAAATTGTCGGTGTCAGGATTTGAACTCACGACACTGCGGCCGGCTGCACAGGGAGTCTAGCACGTGTGCTGCCGCCTTAACCACTCGACCACCGGGCTGCACGGACACCCGGCTCTAGGTGACCAGAAGCACACTTAGGTGTATTACCAGGGTGTTTTGGCGGTAATTGTACTGCCACAGGCCCTGTGCGGCTCCAGGGAGCGCATGGTGGCACCTCCGGCCCCTGAGAGTGCCAGGGCCTCACAGTGTATTATCTCCAGGAGCCGAGTGTGTTGGTGCGTGGGCAGTGCTCATTAGACTGTGCTCTCACCTGTGGAGCTGTGATTTTCACACCTCTCTTCTATCACTCCATCTGTCTACCTGTCTCTCCGTGCATGCCTCGTCCTCCGGCTCAACCAAGCTGTTGCCTAGGTGACTGTAGCCATTGTGTACTGGTTGCTAGGTGACGGGTCGCTGTGGCGATGATGAAGGATGCTGGAGCTGCCACTCCTCCTGCTGCTCAGCGAAATGTCTGCTGTTGACGCTGGAGCACAGCTGCCATCGTTCTTCTGCGCCACGCGTCTTATGGGACTTTATTTAGGCTTCATGCCACACACTCTTAGTTCTTCTTAGTTCTTTTGTATGAACCTTTATTTAGTACAACAGAATCTGCTTTTTCTTTGTGCCCCACGGAGGCAGGCTTCACATGATCAAGGAACTGAACCTAATATCTTATCTCAGACCTTATCTATGCAATAGTGTATTTTGATATTTAAACATTTTATCATTACTTACTGTTGTGATTTTGGGCATTACAAAAATAAATGTAATTGAATTGAATTTTCAAACTGTTACAACTATGTTTATTGAGGGACGGATTAAAGGCCGCATTTTTGCACACAACCAACCAGTGGCTCACGTTCTAACCGCATCAGTGGCTGAAAGGGTCTAACTGACAAAACACTTGTTTCCTACTCTGTTTAGCATTAACCTGCACATAAAACCGTGGTGCATAAAAGCTCTAAATAAGAATAAAATCAACAATAAAACACAAAGATTCACAGAATTTTTGTTACTACTTGCTAACCCAAAATTGTATTTTTGGACCTACTGTCAAGTAATTTCTCTTGTAGATCAATAAAGTTTGTCCAAATCTGAGAATGAATGAAACGTACATTACTTCCCAACAAAGGGGCCTGGAACTAAAAAAGGTTCTTACTGTGCCTTATGTATGTGCATTGAAAAAGCCTCAAATAGTTCTTTAAGATTAAGAGAAGGAACTTTGTAACTACAACAAGATATACTTTGTAATAAAACGCTGTATTAAAAGATCAGAGCAAATCCTGTAAAAGTGTACAGACTTTAAAAACAAGGAGGAGCACTAGACCGGTCGAACTGACTGTGGAATGTGGCACTTGTGTTTTTCTCTCTAAGTGCTTCATGGGGCTATAACAGAAGATCACCATAGTCCAAATGCATTTTCTTCACTACAGTCTAATGGAAGTGCCAAAAAACGGACAAAGAACGTGATTTTCCAGGACCACCGTGTTATCTGCCATTACGGAGAGCCGGGTGATTGAAGGCAGAATTATGCAGCCGCGCATTAAGGAAGTGTATTAAAAGGATAAGAGCAGCGCGGGTGAATTAGCCTGTAATGGGAGCGGCCGAGACAAAGGAGCACACAGGAGTCCTGCTGAGAGCGAGTCTGTGACTGGTCTACTCAGAGAAAGAATCTGGTGCAGGCTTTATCCCCGAGTTTGGATGGCCAGAAGAGTGTGAGCAGCTTCAGAACCACCATGGACTGTGAACACGCCCAAATGAAAATATTCCATCAAGTCCTAAAAACTGCACCTATTTGTGGGTTTCAGTCATAAATCCTGTTCGCACAGGGTTAGTTTAAGGGGCCTTGGCGAGATTGTAATTATGATGAACGTCGTCTGTGTTTCTTGTCCTGTGCGAATCGTCCAATGTCTGTGAATTCAGCAATCAGAGATGCTCAGGTGAGTCTAGTCCAGTGTGACGCTCGTGTCTGGGATTTAGATTTCGTTTTTAGTCTGTGGATTTAAGCTGATACTTTTATGTCCAGAATTTTGCTAAAGTCATCATATTTTTTGCCACAGATGATTCTCCAATCAAATTATTGTTTTATATACAATTAAAAAGTAAACAACTCAAAACAAACGATGAAGATGTACGAGGACCAAGCAGCATGGAGGCTTTTCGGGAAAGTTTGGATTCTTTTGTGTGAATGGATTCAAAAGACGTGATAATGAACAAAGTTTCACGCTACAAAATGCTCAAAACAAACTTAAAATAGAAGCATGCATGCATGTATAAAAGGTAACTTTTTGGGATGTTTATCAGTCTGCCATTTACAGAAAAAAATCTGTAAAAACAAGTATCTTACAGGCATTGCTTATCCCATAAGTGAAATGCTTCTCGGTCCTGTTCTAGGGTCAGCAGAAAGGACGACTGCCGTGTGGTTTTGTTACATGCTTCAATTAAAAAAATATACATTATTAATAACAATAGGGGTTTGAACATCACATCACATGATCTCTCTGGGTGGAGTCTGCATGTCCTCCCCGTGTTACCGTGGGTTCTCTCCGGGTTCTTCCTCCGTCCAAACACATGCATGTGTTAGGTAAATTGGCGCTTGTGAATGAGTGCGAGAGTGAATGGTTGTTGTGTGTCTATGTCTCTGTGTTGTGTTAGCCCTGCGACGAGTTGGCCACTGTCCAGGGTGTACCCCGCCTAAGGCCCAAAGGCACTGGGATACGGCTCCAGTCACCCACGACCCCTAACGGGAACAAGCGGTAGAAAATTAATGAATGAATGAATAACAATCAAACAAAAACCTGAGCAATAGCAAGAGGATGCAGGTTTAAATCAGGGGTGTCCAACCAACTGCCTGGGGGCCAAATGCGGCCATTAGAGCAATTTTTGTGGGCCCTTAATGAAATAACAAGTAATTCACATTTGTGCAAAAAAGTCAATAAGTAATTGTTGTAGAGGTTAGAGAGTTAAGTTGTAAAAGCGAGAGTGGCTCAAGGGGTTAGTTAGCGCGCTGGTTCAACTCCTTCTCCAACCGGTTCACACTGAGGTTGTGTCCTTGCCTGTGTGAATGTGGTGTGTGAGTGAGCCTTATTTTTACTATGGGAAATGGAGAGCTGTAAAATTAAGAACACTCCCTTTGGTGTGCATAAAATAAAGTCTTATTCTGAAAAAGCTGATGTTCCATAAGTGTTATTAATAATGCATTCGATGGCGGTAACTGGACCAAAAAAGTAAGGATACAGTAGTTTCCTCGATGGTTTCCTTCCTCCTCACTCGCTTTCTCCTGCGCTTCACTAATGCCTCGACCTGATTCTGTTCACGCACACATCACTAAATGACAGTCTGTAAAGGCCAGCTCACTCCTACAATAACCCTCTTTTTCAGTCTCTGCGCCTCAAAGTGCTTAGACACATCGGACCTTTGCACCGCCGACGCCATTTTAAACCAGGCGCTATAGCACCAAAGCTCCTGCTCTGAGGTTTCCTCCCAGAGCTGTGGCAGAGGAAAGAAGAACGTCAGAAATATTTGGGTCCTTGTTTTTGTCAGACATTTTGTTCCTGATTTAGTACTGGTTTTGACCGGATTTAGCTTTTGTGGAGTTGTATTAAGTTCGATTTTTGATCGTCCAATTGGTTTAATTTTTAAGCAAAACAACAATTTCAGAGAGTGTTTTTTTTTTTTTTTTGGAATAGGTTTCTGCGGCAGTCACGACATCCAGGAAACAGGATACTGTTTGTCTGTTTACTCAGCCTGTCAATCATCCTCCTGTCTAAATGACACAGCGGAAGAGGAACAGGACTGAATTCTAAATAATCAGGGACAGAGCACAGAACAAGGAGGGAGTAGCTTTCCACCGCAACACTGTGACTAGAACCGGTGGGCAAGGGTTGGATTTGAAACAAAGAAGACCATTTGTACTTCCTGTTAACCTGCACTGTGCCAGTTGGTTATGGTCATGTGACATTAGAAGGGTTTGCAGATAGAAACAAAAGATAAGTATTATTCAGGTACAATGTAGATTTTATTTATTAAGGAACCTTTTATTATGTTTGGGGGATCAGCGCCGTCTAAACATGACTTTATAGGCCCCTGCCCTCTATTTGAAACCACAACATCATCTGATTCTAGTATTGTATTTCTGTTTTTCCACACCTGCTTGTAAACAGTCTGAACTCTATACCACATCTTTTTAAATGTGTATTTTGGAGGAGCTGAGAGCAGAGACACATTATTGAAAACACAGCGCTCTTCCCCTCTCTCGATCCGCTCTCCTCTCAGGGCTTTTATCCGCGTTTTAATCGTCCATCCTCTTAACAGACATTATCACTCTCTCGCCTGAGTACTCCCCATTCACTGCGCTTTCCATTTCAACATCTTACCATTTGTGCTTTGAGTCTTTTCTCCCTCTAGTTCAAAACGTGTGCTGGTAAGTTTTTGTACCAGGGTAAAAAAAATCAGTTTGATGTGTACTTTTCTATTACTAAGACATGACTGGACAGGCAAAACACATTTAATTTATTTCAGACTGATGGATGTATAGGTGACAACTTGTGTTCCTCAGGACTCCCAAAATCAACATAAATGCATTGCCTCCATGCAGTGGTGGTAATTAATCCTGTCGCCACATTTGCTGCAGATAGAGCGACTCAAATATGGCTGCCAAACTGCGCCTTAGGCAAAGCAAGTTTATTTGTAGAGCAAATACACAGGGCACAACATAAAGGTGAATGTGAGTCCATGTTTAGTCCTGACTCTGGCACCAGCAGGAGGCCGGTCCCTGAGGTCCTCAGAGTCCGAGATGGTTCATATGGCACTAACATGTCCGAGATGTACTTTGGTGCTAGGCCATGGAGAGACTTGTATACAAGCAGAGCTGCTTTGAAGTCTATTCTCTGAGCCACAGGGGGCAGTGCAGAGACCTGAGCACAGGACTAATGTGATGGTACTTCCTGGTTCTAGTCAGGACCCGAGCAGCGGCGTTCTGGATGTACTGCAGCTGTTTTACAGCTCGTTTGGAGAGGCCAGTGAGCAGGCCGTTACAATAGTCTAATCTACTGGAGACAAACGCATGGATAAGTCTCTCCAAGTCTCTCCATTTTGGCAATATTTTTATATGGTAAAAAGGTGCGGAGGTTATTGATTTGACATGGCTGTTAGAGTTCAGTTAGAAATCTTCGGGTAATAATGGACTCAGACTTGAACTTTAAGTTCAGCTGAAGAAAGTTGTTCTGCATTCACACATTGATCTGTTGGATACAGCGACGAATTCAGTCCAATTCACGCCAGTGAAACATAGATCTGAGTTGTCAAATCGAGTTTTTATCACTTAAAGGTTTTCAGAAAATCAAATCTTACATTCCAAACCCTCATTTTGAAAGGGCCATCCATGCTTTTGTGACCTCACGGCTCGATTACTGCAACTCTTCGTATGTTGGCATCGACCGGGCCCAGCTCAGCCGTCTACAGAGAGTACAGAATGCAGCAGCCCGCCTTTCAACTGGTAAAAAGGGCAGGGACCTGTCCTTACATCCCTGCACTGGCTCCTGTACATAGAATACATTTTAAAATGATTATGTTAGTTTAAGTCTCAATGGCATGGCACCTTTTTATTTACTTGATCTCCTCCAGCCCCATGTCCCATCTAAAGCCCTGCGCTCTCCAGACCAGCATCTCCTGGTTGTTCCCAGGGCCAGGTTTAGGAATCAGAACTGAAAAATCACTCGAGCACGTTAAATCCCTGCTGAAGATGCACTTTTTCTGTTTGGAATTTGACTCCAGATAGAGTGAGACAACCTTTTACTATTGTTGTTTGTATGTTGTTTTGTATATGTTGTCACTTATTTGTATTGTTGTCTGTACAGCATTTTGGTAAGCTCTGGATCTTTTTAAATGTTCATTATAGACACATTTAAAAAAGACACAGTTTCCTTAGTGTAAATTAGAGATCCAATAAATGAAAAATGTTGACATCAAGGCATTAACCGGGAAAAAAACCCCAACTGAAATTAAAAAAGGTGATATCACTCCCTGGTGGAGCATAAACATTGAATATAGTAAAAACCTTTCCATTAATAGTTCCTTTAACCAGTACATATCTGCCAGCTTTGTCTTTACATTCAAATACTTTGTTCAAAGGCCATTCATATTGCAGCTCTCCTCCTGTGTTAATGTTAATGTATTACAGTATTTTGTTTTTGATGTTCTATGTCGCTTAAATGTGTTTCTTGTAAATATATAATGTAAATTTTTTCTTTGCTCATTTTTGTTAATCATTTGATTAGGTTAAATGTGTCTTTAATGTCATAACACTTTCGATACCATTAATTTTTCGTTCATAATTTATTAATTTATTTATACAGGGAAACCCCATGAGAAAAGTCCTCTTTTAAATGGGTCCCTGTTAAACACAGAATAAACAACAAACAAACACAGGATAGTAAAACCCAAATAAAACATTCAATAAAATGAACTAATACACTGCAGGTAGTCCTTGACCAGTGCTTTCAAGTAATTAAAAGGCATAAAAATGATTTAATTTGAAAAGTGTCTGTGTTTTGTTCCACGGGGAGGGAGCAGTGTTGCTGACAGCCTTTTGTCCTCTCTGTTAACAGGATGGGTCCTCAAAAATGTCCTGAGACCTCAAGCACACAGCTTGACCTGAGGTGCAACAAACTTATCATAATATAAATAATAATATAAATAATCAGGCAAAATGACAACAGGAGCCTTATAAATGAAATAGAGCTGAATGATAAACTGAGTTCAGAGGTTTTAACACTGTTGCTGTAGAATCATATATATAATGTCACCATAATCTAGAACTGAGAGAAATGCAGCCTGGATGAACTGTTTTCTACAATGAAGAGGAAAACATGCTTTATTTCTAAAGAAGAGAGACAATCTGGCTTTAGGATTATTTGTCAGCTCTTGTACGTGTTTGTTGAAGGAGAGTTTCTCATCGATCCAGATGCCCAAGTATTTGTAATAGGGTAAGAATAGATACCCTTTTTGGGTCACTAGAATGTCTTTTGGAGAACAGCATACATTTTCTTTTTAACACAGTCGTGTTGGATGGAGTGAAAATTCTCCTGAATATTTTTGAATCACTTATGCACAAGAAGGTGCCTTAGCATACAGAATGGCATCATCTGCATATAAGTGGATGCTACTGTGTTTTTAGATTATGCCCAATTGAGTTTATATAAATTGTAAATAACAGTGGTCCAACAGTGGGTTGGGTTGATTTTTAATTTTCAAATTTTATAAAATGCACTGTTTGAACACAAGACACAAACACGTGAACTACAGAAGCACGAAACAGATGTCACAAAACAGATCTGTCTAAGGACACAGGATGCTGGGACACTTCCAAGTGAACATTGAGCATTGAATTGAATTGAACAGATAAAAAGAAAAAATGGAAAACAAAATGCTTTGTGCCAAAAACATGCAATGAGCCCAAAACCTGATTGTAAAGAAGTGAAGCAGAAGGCCCAGTGAAAGACCCCCTGAAAATCTCCCTGGCACCAATCCTCACAGAGAACTGGATATACTACCTCCCCAGTCCACCACGCTCCTTCGCCGCCCCCTGCATGTATTTACCTATTTTCCCACAAATACAATCTCCCCCATTTGGCCCTCTGATGAGTGATTTCAACTAGACATAGAGTTTGGAGCATGAAGTCTGATATAAAAAACAAATAGAGCACGCCATAGTCATCATTCTCTTTAAATCAACAGAAATGCATGTGACCACAACCTGAACTCACATGCCCCACGCTGGTGGCTCCATCTCTTCAGTTCTCTGTGTTTTGCATTTACCATGGGAGCACTTCTGCCTCTCCTGGTGTTCTGAGCATATATTTTTTTTACCTTCAAAAGACACCAGAAGAGTCACTGGGAATGAAAACCCATGCCTCAATTTTCTCCTCTTGATTTCCTCACAGATGTGGCAAAAATGTTTCTCGTTGTTGCCGAACCGTGTATGGAATATCCTGGGTAAAGAAGACGCTCCTTTAACTTTTCTGCCTTCATGACGCGTTCTTTTACATGATCGTTAAGAAACCTCATCAATAATCAGGCCTTCTGGTTTAACACTAGAACTCCCAAGGCCGTCAATTTGACGGTTTTCAGAATTGTATGTCTAATTAATGGAGAGCCCCTTCCTGCAGCCACACGGAGGTTGGGTGCGGAGGGGCGCGGAGGGGCACGGAGCGCGCCCGCCATTACTCTCTACGTACGTTGGCCGTCTGCGTGGACAGTGGCAGGTCACCAGACCGCCCGCCAAGACCGCGTTTCCATCGCACCATCAACAAAATCTCGTTGATCGAACTTTGACTAGCTCGATTGGCCTGCTGAGGCTCGTTCCTGCAGCCTTCCTGCACGTCCAGGAAGCTGAGTGCTCTGCGCAGCCCACCCCGGCGGACCGCAGAGGCTCCTCCAAAAGAGCGAGTTTTTGTCACCGTCTCGCTTCCCCCGCACCGGGTTGCAAAGCACTTCTCCGGAGCGTTGGTGGTGTTGGAGGTGTTGCTGCCAGACCTGATCACTCCTTTCACATAAAGCTTTCAGTTTTTGCTAGCCCCTCGGGCTTCCAATTGTCGTCCTAACACTAGAAGCTGGCATCTATCAAAGGAAATGTCAAAATAAATTAATAAGCAAATAAAATAAATAACAATAATAAAATATAATTCAAAATATAACAAATAATAATGCTAATAAATAAATTCAACTAAATGCTTCAAAAAAAAAACTCGGGCATCGAGTTTCCAGGTCCCAATTCCGCCCCCCCGCTCGCTCTCCCTTCTTTAAAACTCTCTCCCTTCTCCTCGATCACCGGTTTACTAGATCTTTTCTCCTCAGACATCACATTGCTACGTCCCAGCCCTCCTGGGACCGTCCCAGCCCTCCCCCTCATCCCTCTCCCATTTCTCTCTCCTCTCCTCGATCACTAGTTTACTAGATCTTTTCTCACCGGGCACCAGGATGCCAGGTCCCCCTCTCCGCCTCCCCAGGCACTGGGATACCACGTCCCACCCTCCTCCCCCCCGGCACCGAGATGCCAGGCCCCCTTCATTCCCTCTCTTCCTCCTCGGGCACAGGGATTCTCTCTCTCTCTCTCTCTCTAGGTTTGACCACTTCCAAGCACCGCCTTGCCACTTCCAGCACCGTTCCAGGTTCTACTCCAGCCTCCTCAAGCACCAGATTACCTGTCGCTCATCCCTTGGCGACATTGCCCACTTCCGGCACATCTACCCATGCTCCATCCTGTCTACTTCTAGGAGACAACAATTCTTCATGCAGGGTTCGAGCCTCCTCCTCCTTCTCATTTGGCTGTGCCTCAGTAGTGCCTCCTATTCCAGTTCCAACGTCTGACACCCTGGATTCACCCTCTGACCTCGCAACCACCCAGCCCCCTTCCCCATCGCTGGCCGGCCTCAGGCTAATCCAAGGCCCCGACCACCGGTCCATCATTCCCCCCTACCGGATTCCGTCCACCAACAAAGTGAACGGTTCTTCATCTGTCTCGGAGAACTGTTTCTCCTCCTGAGCAATTCCAGCCCCAGTCTAGCTGCAAAACTGAAGCTCGTCCGCCTGTCCGTCCAAAAGAGTTGGATCTCTACTTCACCACGGAACTCCTCAAGGGTTTTACTTTTTCCCAAAGAGGTTTGGTAGTTTTTCCTTGCCGAAAAGGAGGGTCTAAGGACAGGGGACCTGACACATGCTAGCTTCATTGCGCCGACTTGTGCCGCTTAATACCTCACAGTGATGCCCCCAACAGACTCCCCCGCCGGGCTTTGAGACTCCCCCGCCGGGCTCCGAGATGCCCCTCCAGAGCCGCCAGGCACCGAGATGGCACAAACAGAGCCGCCGCCGCAGCCGGGCACTGAGATGCCGCCACTGACAGGTACCGAGATTCCCCGCCAGAGCCGGCGACGGGTACAGAGATGCGGCCACTGGGCACGGAGATGCCCCCTCCAGCGCCGCCGCCGTGTGTCGGGACACCGCCTCTAGAGCAGCCGGTCCCTCTACGTTCTGGGTGTTCCCAGGCACCAACCCGAAGCTAAACCGGCATTCTCTTCTCAGGAACTTCTGGTGCTCCAGCAACTCTTTGGTCATCTCAACTTTACTACGCAAAAGAAGCTGGCAACATATCACTGGCAGTAGGTCTATTGTAAATGTTCAAGGTATGACAAACTTTATTATATAGTTATGACATTTTAGGCTGTCGAGAGCAATAAACTAAGCGCCTGTTGCTTCAGCTGCCCCGGTAACATCACCGCACGTGAACGGCATATTCTTGGCAACGGCGACAATATTCAAGGTATTTACGAATCCTGTGTTATAATAGTATTTGGCTGGCTTTTTTTAGGTAGATGGGTTTGAATGAATATGCTTATATTCTCTAACAGCGGCTTCGCTATCGCAAACAACCCTCCTCTTCCTCCTTCCTCCGCTGATGCTGGTCAACTTCGGCACTCTGAATAATGATAATATTCATTAAAGAGGCTAATAGACCGATTTTTAGCGTGTTAGAAGAATCATTCTTTTGATTATGTCATCGCCAGGGCGCAACCGTCAAATTGACGGCTTGGGAGTTCCGTAATTCTGAAATCTTGGTAGTCTCTCAGTGACGCCACATTACGCTGCATTTTACACATCATAAGGGCCAACTGCTGTAAAGTCATCTCCTCTTCTCCTTCTGACAGGGGCAAGCGTAGAGACCCCACGTCGAGGAAGGAGCTTGGTTTACTGTTTGGGGGAGGGGCATCATGGCAATTATTTCAATGCACAGCACCACATAGTATAAATAAAGTAGAAAATCCAACTCAGCAAAGTGGTAATGGAATTCAATGTATTTCTAGGCATAAATGCATCCTCCATAGCTGCATTTGTCCGGTCGGCTAGCCTCCATCACACATAAAAATAAGCAGGAGCAGAGCAAGGGGACGGAGGGAGGGAGGCAACAAGTGTGCTGCAGTGGCACTCACAGCCAGCAGAGGGGGTCGCTGGGCATACTGCTGTTGACAGACGGAGAACAAAGAAAAGGCTCTCCATAGTGGTCCCACCTCACTCCTCTGCTCTGGTCTCTGCACTGGAACTGCACTATTGATCACTTTGTTTGTCTTTGAACTTGTTTACTCGACCCAAAGAGAATGAAAAATGAGTCAAAATACAGAGTTCTTTTTGAAAGCTTAATGTATTTCCATGAGGTTTTATTCTGTGTAAAAGCTGTCACCCTATAGTTTAGACCTCTACAAACATGTTCTCAAATTTAGCAGGTCAGATTTTTCTCAAATGTTAACATCAGAGGTGAGGTGGTCTTGTCAGCAAGAAGTATTTAAATGACCCCTTTCAGCGAGAGGTACAGTAAATGCATAGACATTTTTATGATTTGGTTTATTTGGTGGGGACAGAGCATGTTCATGAACATAGCATGGGCTCATTTACATCCATTCACTCTCACAAACACCACTTACTTAGACTCTGGAGGCAAGGTGGGTGATGTGTCTTGCTCAAGGATACAACAGTATGCTCCACCGCCCGCTTGTGGCACCTGAAGTTGCAGTGGACTCTCATCCAAGTACTATCCAGGCCCATCCTGCTTAGCTTCTGAAATCTTACAAGGTTGAGAGTGCAGAGTGCTACAAATATCATCAGATTTTCAATGCATAAAACTGAAACGCTAATTCCCCATGTTTATACCTCTGGCACCAGCAGGAGGCCAGTCCTTGAGGTGCCATGCTATATATTGTTGGAAAGCTTGTTTTTTTCCTCAACACATTTCTTGTGTACATTTCATCCTACAGTGTAACCCAACAGACCAATATAGAGTAATACATTAAAAAATGGGCACAAATTATGATTTTCTTGCCTTTATTCAGGCTAAAATATACAAACGTATTTTCACTCAAATGCTGCTTGTTTCCAACTCCTGAAATGTAAATGAATGCGAAGTAATGTTAATACTAAAGAATACGCAATTTATGATCAAATGAGCAAAAAACAATTTCCATACAATTTAAGACTGTGTCCACTGTTCTCCATGTCTGACCTCGCATTGTGAATAGGGCCCAAAATGCTAACTTTGAAACGTACTCACGCATTAGCTTTAGCCCTTTTTGGCACAGTTTTTCTGCTGAATAACATGAAAACATTGCTAAAAACTTATAGTTATTCACACAGATGTGTCACACTCCCAGGTAAAGCCTCCAGGTGGCGCAGGCGGAAGCTGTGCACAATTACATTTAAAACTTTGTTCAAAAGCTAATTGGTTTGAGATCAATAGTGCAGATTCCCCTCTTGTGTTTGCCTCTGTATGATGAATAGTAAAACAAATATAACAAAATGTGGTTGGTTTTTTTAATGTAAATTCTTCTTTTCTCATTTTTGTTAATATTCTTGATTGTTTGATTAGGTTCAATATGCCATTTACATTAAAGGATGATACCCAGAACTTTTCCGATGCCATTGGGTTGATCGTGTTGATTTGACTCATTTGCTGATGCTACGTAACTCTTGTCGAACAAAACACACAAACACAAGAACTACAGAAAGTTGAAACTGAGGAAAAGTTTCATGTCAAATTCATGGATCGTGTTGAAGATTTTTTTTTTTTAAATGGGGCGAGGTCCCTTCCTTATGGGGGAACCTGAACGTCCCCCAGCCCGCTCCTGGTACCAATCCTCTCAAAGAACTGGATACTCTACCAAACTACTACACTCCTCCATCTTCGTTTTTTTTTGGTCCAGTTTCCCACAAACCTTATCTCCCACATTTAGCCCTCAGATGAGTGCATGCAACTAGACACTGAGTAATGTATGTGTGTATGTAAATACCATCTTCATTTTGGTGACAATATTTTCACAATGGCAGTCAATTAAATAACTAAAATAAGCAACAAGAAAGACAATTATTCTAAGTAAGAGTTTTTCCGTTCTGCATCCTCAATGCCACAATAATCCTTCTGAGATGTAATAAAGATGCCAGAAACAATAAAGTCACACAAAAACCATCAGTCTCTTCAAAACAACATAAATGTCTTATTATGCAATCATTAAACTCACATGCCCCACGTTGGTGGATCCATCTCTTGGATCTTTTTCCTCCGCTGTTCAGTTCTCTGAGTTTTGTATTTTTCTAAGGATGATGGTGTTTAGAGCACATTTTCTTTACCTTCAAAAGACACCAGAAGAGTAGCTGGATGTGAGAAGCCATGCCTCAGTTGTCTTCCTCACAGACGGGGTGAAACGTTGCTCGTTGTTGACAAATCACGTACAGAAGGTCTTGTGCAATAAAAACCTTCTTGCCTTTGCACGGTCTCCTAAAACTTTTGCAGCCTTCATGACGCACTCCTGCTCATGATGGTTCAGAAACTTCATTATCAGGCCTCATGACTTCAACTCTCAATGACGCCACGTCACGCTGCACTTCTCGTAACACAAGGACCACCTGTTGTAAAGTTGTTATGTCCTCTTCCCAGTGCCTGGCGACTGAGACTGGACTCCACCCCCTCTGGCGCTGCGCTACCTTTAGCATTGTTAACTTGTGTGGACGCTGATTTTCCCCCGAGGTTATAGTTTGTCAGTTTTGGTTGTTTAGTTCAATTTAGGCATTGCCACGCTTGTCTTTACCGGGTTTAGTCATCTCTGTTTGTGTGTGAAATGTAGATTTTACAGGCAAATATCAGTAGCAGCGTGTAGCAGTGCAACTACTCAGTCTGCGCTATAACCGGAAGTTTTACTATTACACGATTATAAGCACAAATATATTATAATTTGCACTAATTCAATATACTTGTATTCAGAGCTCTGACATTTCCTGCAGTTGTTGTTGACCAGTAGGGCAACAACCGTAGTGAAGTTTGAGTGTCTACTTTAAAGTATGTCTTTGCTAGACCAAATTGTATATAACACTTATTTTGGGCGAGGACTGGTGCATGTGCATGTGTACGTCTCTCTTCACGTGCACACGCTCTTCACGTGCACACACTCTTCATGTGCACACTCGCTTCACGTGCACACTCATGCTCGTTGACACACACATGGCTGCTACAAGGTTTAGCTTACCAAACACACTGTTAGCTCAGCTTATGAAATCCTAGCTGAGCTCCTCACAGCAATAATGTGTGAAAATGTCAGGGCTTTGGACGGGAGCCCTCGAGGGACACAATGTACTGTCAACACAGAGCCAGCACAGAGGAGCAGAGGATGGCCTTTCACTCAGTCTGTTCACTGCAATAACCGCAGAAATGTGCTCGTGTGAGAGGAGGGAGCAGGATCATGGTCAGCAACACATTGTCTTGGACATGCTGCGAAAAGCCCCTTCAGGTTCTTCTGCTGTAGCGATGTAACAATGACCCAAATATTCTATTATTGTAACATCAAAAGTCTCAAAATAAAACTGCTGTCCCAATTTATTAACTTTAATATATATATATATATCAGTTTCGGCCTTTATGAGCCACTAATTTACTTCAGTTATTCAGTCAAATGTTAAGTTTACTGTTTAATCATTTTTGAAAGAGTTAAATTACAAGTCTTACTTTGTTTTTTGTATTTTAGAAAAATGTTGCCACATGCGGTGGTAAAATGAGCCAATGACTGAATCTGATACTGAATTAAATAACCTTCACGGTAATGTGGTTGTATTTCCAAGTATAGACCATACATCGACACTAGATGAAAAGTATCCCAGTACTATAGAAAACTGCTTTTCTTCTCCCTTTGCATACAGGAGGCCAGAAAAATGATTTGAATCATTTCCATCCAATATCAAAACTATAATAGAATATATATACAATACATATAACAATTATTCCATTTTTAAAAGCTGCGAGTCCAGTTTTAGACCAGGGCATAGTACTATCACAGCTTCTACCAACGTTATAAAAGATACTGCATTGCCTTTGATTCTGTAGATCACTGCATTCTCTTGGAGCGTCTGGATGTTGTTGGGTTTGACACAAATGGAGCTCAAGCTGTTGCTGCTGATGGCTTTCAATCTAATGTTCAACAAAGTTGTTCCTCAAGGAACACGATTGTTCCTCCTCACTATTTACAATATACATAAACTCAATAGGTCATAATCTAAAACCTTGTAGTATCCAGTTGTATGCAGATAATGCGATATAAGTGATTCAAAAATGGATTTACACTGAATCCAACAAACACGTACAAAAATGAAGATTGTAGAAGTGTTTTCCTCTTAATTGTTAAACCAGGCTACGTTTCTCTCAGTTCTGGATTATGGTGATGTTACATACTGTACCTGCATTCTACAGCAACAGTCTCCAAACCTCTGACCTCAGTTTATCATTCAGCTCTAAGGTTCAGCTCTAAGGCTCAGCTTCTTTGGTTCAGCTCTCAGGTTCAGCTCTAAGGCTCAGCTCTAAGGCTCAGCTCTTGTTCAGCTCTCAGGTTCAGCTCTAAGGCTCAGTTCTAAGGCTCAGCTCTAAGGCTCAGCTCTTTGGTTCAGCTCTCAGGTTCAGCTCTAAGGCTTCAGCTCTAAGGCTTAGCTCTAAGGCTCAGCTCTAAGGTTCAGCTCTAAGGTTCAGCTCTAAGGTTCAGCTCTAAGGTTCAGCTCTAAGGTTCAGCTCTCAGGTTCAGCTCTAGGGTTCAGCTCTCAGGTTCAGCTCTCAGGTTCAGCTCTCAGGTTCAGCTCTAAGGTTCAGCTCTAAGGTTCAGCTCGAAGGTTCAGCTCTAAGGCTCAGCTCTCAGGTTCAGCTCGAAGGTTCAGCTCTAAGGCTCAGCTCTAAGGCTCAGCTCTAAGGCTCAGCTCTAAGGTTCAGCTCTAAGGTTCAGCTCTCAGGCTTAGCTCTAAGGCTCAGCTCTAAGGCTCAGCTTTAAGGTTCAGCTCTAAGGTTCAGCTCTAGGTTCAGCTCTCAGGTTCAGCTCTAAGTTCAGCTCTCAGGTTCAGCTCTAAGCTCAGCTCTAAGGTTCAGCTCTGAGGTTCAGCTCTTTGGTTCAGCTCTCAGGTTCAGCTCTCAGGTTCAGCTCTAAGGTTCAGATCTGAGGTTCAGCTCTTTGGTTCAGCTCTTTGGTTCAGCTCTAAGGCTCACTCTCAGGTTCAGCTCTAGGTTCAGCTCTGACGTTCAGCTCTGAGTTCAGCTCTTTGGTTCAGCTCTCAGGTTCAGCTCTGAGGTTCAGCTCTCAGGTTCAGCTCTAAGGTTCAGCTCTGAGGTTCAGCTCTAAGGTTCAGCTCTAAGGTTCAGCTCTGAGGTTCAGCTCTTTGGTTCAGCTCTCAGTTCAGCTCTCAGGTTCAGCTCTAGGTTCAGCTCTCAGGTTCAGCTCTAAGGTTCAGCTCTAAGGTTCAGCTCTAAGGCTCAGCTCTCAGGTTCAGCTCTCAGGCTTAGCTCTAAGGTCAGCTCTCAGGTTCAGCTCTGAGGTTCAGCTCTTTGGTTCAGCTCTCAGGTTCAGCTCTAAGGTTCAGCTCTCAGGTTCAGCTCTAAGGCTCAGCTCTAAGGCTCAGCTCTAGGCCAGCTTAAGGTTCAGCTCTGAGGTTCAGCTCTTTGGTTCAGCTCTCAGGTTCAGCTCTCAGGTTCAGCTCAAGGCTCAGCTCTAAGGTTCAGCTCTTTGGTTCAGCTCTTTGGTTCAGCTTCAGGTTCAGCTCTAAGGCTCAGCTCTCAGTTCAGCTCTAAGGTTCAGCTCTGAGGTTCAGCTCTTGTTCAGCTCTTTGGTTCAGCTCTCAGGTTCAGCTCTAAGGTTCAGCTCTCAGGTTCAGCTCTAAGGTTTCAGCTCTCAGGTTCAGCTCTAAGGTTCAGCTCTGAGGTTCAGCTCTTTGGTTCAGCTCTCAGGTTCAGCTCTCAGGTTCAGCTCTAAGGTTCAGCTCTCAGGTTCAGCTCTAAGGTTCAGCTCAAGGTTCAGCTCTGAGGTTCAGCTCTTTGGTTCAGCTCTCAGGTTCAGCTCTAAGGTTCAGCTCTGAGGTTCAGCTCTTTGGTTCAGCTCTCAGGTTCAGCTCTGATGTTCAGCTCTTTGGTTCAGCTCTTTGGTTCAGCTCTCAGGTTCAGCTCTAAGGTTCAGCTCTCAGGTTCAGCTCTCAGGTTCAGCTCTAAGGTTCAGCTCTGAGGTTCAGCTCTTGGTTCAGCTCTCAGGTTCAGCTCTAAGGTTCAGCTCTCAGGTTCAGCTCTCAGGTCAGCTCTCAGGCTTAGCTCTAAGGCTCAGCTCTCAGGTTCAGCTCTGAGTTCAGCTCTTTGGTTCAGCTCTCAGGTTCAAGCTCTAAGGTTCAGCTCTCAGGTTCAGCTCTAAGGCTCAGCTCTAAGGCTCAGCTCTAAGGCCCAGCTCTGAGGTTCAGCTCTGAGGTTCAGCTCTAAGGTTCAGCTCTCAGGTTCAGCTCTAAGGCTCAGCTCTCAGGTTCAGCTCTCAGGTTCGCTTTAAGGCTCAGCTCAGGGTTCAGCTCTCAGGTTCAGCTCTAAGGTTTCATTACTGGAGAAGGACACAGAACTCACCACTGTGAATTATACCCTAATTGTCTGACTACAAGCCTCTGCATATTTTCCCCACGCTTTGAACCCTGCGGCCCATGCAATGGTTTAGATCATTTATAGATTTTTACTGGCTAACAGCCACCGGGGGGCATTCTAGCAGGAAGCGCAAGCTTTTGACTCACTGTAGAAGAAGACATCGGCGGAAGCACTGTTCAGGGGACTGTTCAGACGTGTTCTCGATAAGCTTCAAAGTTATGTTTTATTACAATCCAACTCGTATTCACGGAGAAATGAGTTTAATGAGGAGCTGAGCACGCGGACAGATGATACAGTGGTCCGCCCCGCACGGAAATGAGAATTCACTCCCGTGGACCATCAAATATCTCATGCCACAACGTGGGCACCTGTGGCTTATCGACAGGTGCGGCGCGTAGATTTAAAAGTGTTCTTTTCTTTGTAAATGTTGTTGGTGCTGCTTTTATTCGGGAGCGCGCTGAAGCCTGAAAATGACGGTACTCTAAAGTAGGATGTGATCGTCGGCTGTGGAAGAGAGCAGCACTGAGTATTTTGCCGGATTATTTAACATGCACGTTGAAAATCAAATCAGGTATTTGTTGATCGATCTCAGGACACGTTTATTGTAGTCGTGCTGTATTAACCCAAAACTGGGAAGAAAGGCTTTCAGCAAACTGTGGAACAAAACACAGACACACACACACACACACACACACACGTGATAATCTTGTGCCATCTTATGAATTCAAGACACTTGTTAAAGACTACCTTTAAAGACAGTGCTTTGCATGATTTGATTACATATTGTATCTGTTTGTGTATTTGTTCACTTATTATTGTTTTATTGTCGTTCTATGTGGATATTCTGATACTTGTTTCATGTGTGTTTTGTGAACACAGGGTCCCATGAAAAAGAGAGCTTCGAAATAAATCAAATTAGAAGCAGGAAGGATTTTTTTGTTAACTTTTTTTCTTTGCGATAGATGATATTCTGAAGATGTCATGGTGGTCTAAAGCAGTGGGGCCCTTGGGACATGTGTTGGGGTCCCCCAAAATTGTGATAACATGAAATACTATTATATCAAATCGCAAACATACAATGTTTTTGATAGGAACAACTTAAATACTAAAATACTAAAATACTAAATACTAAAATAATGATTATGACAAATGACTCTTTCATCCAGATTTGGATATAAACATGGGTTGAACTTGTGAATTGTACTGTGATGCCATTGTGGGGAACTATAGGGGGTCCTTGGCTTCAAAAGGTTTGAGAACCCCTGATCCAAAGGTATCTAAGCCTGTTTTTTGAACTACAACAAAAAGCATTGTAGTCCCCTTAAATACCTTCCCTGTTTAATATAAGCCTGCCCAGATGGCCTCTTATAATGTGTCTTCATTTGTGCTCGTCAGTGGAACGTTCTTAAAAGCCCCAAACTGAGGCATGTGTAAACAGCCGGGCCGGAGGATTTTCTCTGCTTTCTAACCAGCCACAGCCTCCGTAAAATGCGTTAATCTGTCTGTTACCCACAAAGCCCCGCACGACTGCAATTTCCTTTTCAGATTACGCATTTTTCCCCTCAAGTTCCTCAAAAGAGGATGTAAGGGCGGTGTAAGCAGGTTAGTAGGTTAGGAGCAGCATGTGTGGGTAAAACATGGCAGAAACCTCATCACAGACAAAAAGTATTGAACTCTGGTCTCTTACTTGAGTACAAGTATAGTTTCTCTTCTCACTGTGAGGAAATCTACAAGTGACAACAGATTTGTGTTGACGATATGAAATGATTTGAACATTTACGTTTCTGGCACTGCTCCTTCAAATATGATTCAGTTTGTCTTACTTTTATGTTGATCCTCTGTGCATTATTTTATGTTTTGTCATTCAGATAACATTGGCATTTACCAGACTGTTACTCAACTACTCTTAAAGGTACTGACTTGAGTACAATTTCCATGTAAATATATGTGTAGATAAACTGAAAGATAAATGATGTATTTCAAAAATCTATTTCAACTGGATTAGTTCTTGTGTTTTCTCAGGGTGTTAGACGGGCTCACAGGCCTGTGAGTAGGGTCACCTCTCCACAGATCTGACCAGGTCTGACCTGTATCTTGTCACAATGTGGAACTTTTAACAAGTGTATCTTCAAAGGATGCATAATATGCTAAACTGACGTTTTGGAGCTTTTAACCATGTTATAACATCGTTTCAGAATCCTGTTAAGGAAGTCCTCGTCCTCTGAGCCTCAAAGATGTTCCAAGATTTGGGACATCAAAGATCAGAGATCAGGTGCTATTCTGTGCTGTTTATGTCCATAAAGACATGTTTAGAGCATCTCTGCCTGAAATCACGTTCATTACAATTGCGTGCCTACGGGGCAAGCTACCTTTTGTTTATTAGACAATGTGCGTTATTTAGGCTTTGTTTCGGGGGTTCTGTAGGTGACGTTCCACTGATATTCTGCGTTCACCGAATCAGACCGCTGAATGTGCCCCCTGTGTTGAACAGAGAGTGCCCCATGTCGGGGGAAAATCAAACAAAAGGAAACAGCTAATTTTGGCATCACACACACTGGCAGATCAATATTCTCTGTAGTCTAGAAGAAAGCTCTCTCAGAGGTTCAAAATATGCAGAAGCAAGCATGCATGAATAAAACAAAACACCAATTATGTTTGTAAGGAGAAACGATTCAAACTTGAAAGCTCATTTAAAAAAACTGGTAACTGATTCAATCTTTGTGGTTTTGTAAGTTCACATCTTCCCTTGAATTGATGGCAGTATCCATAAAGACACTTCTAACTTCTCTCAAGATAAAAGAAAGATTCATTCCACAGTCTTGAGTTCAGCCGTACAAAATAACTAGCAGAGATCAGTTGTGGTTTGACGTACAGTAAGTCTTTTCAAAGATACTGTTGGTCATAAACAGAGGAAGGGGGAGAACCAAATCTGTCATTTTTATCGCCGTAAATTCCCAAGGGTCCAGCTGACACCTCCGTAATTACGTCCTCTTCCGCAATTTGGTTAATTAGACAGAAACGTAAACGCTCCCATGTGCCGCGAGTGTGCCGGCCAACACCGCACGGCCTCGTTTGGGTGGAAGCACAGGGAGGGTTAATTAAGATGTGGCTTTGGCCGGGTGTAAAAGTCTAAAAACGCTCAGGCTAAGTGCGGGGTTAGCATGTGGGGTTAGCTCGTAATGCTAACCGCGGCGCTGCTACTGTGGTCATTATGCCTGACCCCTGACCTCATCAACGTAAGGACTGCACCCACACCCTTTGGCACGTACGTTCTCATGACAACCTTCCCTTGAAAGGCTTGAAATGTTCAGTTTGTACAGCAGTCCTTTCAAAAACCAAATCCATTCAAAAGCCATAACAACATTATTCAACCCTTCTGTGAGCATAATATTTACTATATATATATATATATATATATATATATATATATATATATATATATATATATATAGAATATTGGTACATTTTAATTAGATTCATAATGGATTTAGTGACTGAAAACAATCGTAACCGTGAGAGGAAATCTGCATAAACTACTCAAATATCAGTTTAGGCGTAAATTGATGCTGACATTTATACAACAATATGGATTTTTGGAAATGTCTACTTAGTGGTCAGTTATGCAACTGAAACATGGCTTGCGTCTGAAACCTTTTGTGCTGTACTCGTGATGAGAACATGAATCCAGTTTGAATGTCATTTTGTGCTTACAATGTTTAGTTTGATGAGAGTCTTTGCTCGTTTCATGTTTGTGTTAAGACGTGGAAAAACCAACTTCTTTCATGCAACATTTAGGAATAATTTGGTGTGTATTCAGAAGTGGTGGCAAAGTACTTGAGTACAAAAGTAAACCATCGTAAATGTGAAAAAATAGACATTTCTGTACATTTTAGCTTGTTTACGATGATGAATGTTAAATAAAAGGAAAGCCACTGATATGATCCTTCCCAAAGCTTCTATTTTGCCTGAGGAGCTAAAGCCGGGTCCAGTTCTTCTCCGGTCTGTGTTTCTGAACCCGCAGCTGTGATCTCACACGCGTCAGCAACATCACGCTCAAACAACATTCAACTAGGATTCAGTCAGTTTGTTTGAGCATCTGCCTGCACCGTCGCCACGTGAACACGCTCCTCCTCTCTCACCTACGGGCCTCGCCCCCGCCCCCCTCTTTTCCCTCTCGCCCGGTTCGTCTCGTGTCCACTTAACGGCCTTAGGTCCAATCGGCTTATATTTCAACGGGTCGTGAGTCTGTGAGTCCACTCCGCACTGTGGGAACTAAAGTAGAAGTAGAAAAAACAAAGTGCAATGACTCGGGCGTCCACTGGGATGTTGAAAGGAAAACACGAGTCCAAGGGTTAGAAGTACAAGTAAGGAATAGAAGTAAAAAGTCGCCAGAAATGTGCAAGTACAAATACTTGGTTACTTGCCTCCTCTGACATTCCCCTTATTCTGGCAGTTGTCACGGACCCCGATTAATTGTGTCCCTCCTTCTAGTTGCGAGCTCGACAGTAAATTCCCACTCCCAGGCACAAACTTTTTTCAGAGAAAACCGGTGCTGTGTTTACTTGTCCGTTACATGAAAATATTACACCATCAATCTATTTTATATTATATTTTAGCGCTGACACTCAGTTCTCCAAAAATGGCAAAAGCAACAGAACAGCAGCAGTTAGAAGTAAAAGTGAAGGGGGAAAAGGGGGAACAATGTGGAAACACGTAAACACACTCCACTTCCCGTGAACACAATTGGCTCCGACCAGCCGCAATGGAAGTCACGTGATGTACGTTGGCGTGAATCGATTAGATGTGAAAATGTTTGAACCTGTGTTTGGATATGATGTAAACTTCTGTTTTAAGTCTCCTTTTCAAAGTTGTGAAAAGCACTCGTCCGTCTGTGGAGTCAGAACAGCCCCAGACACAAAACTCTCCGATGTGGCCTCAAACTGATCCGACAGTGGACTTATGTGCGGCTGTGTTTCATTACCGCCGGGCCTGACCGGGATACTCACTTTAGCTGCTTTTCATTGGGGTCACTCACTTCACTTGACCCCTGATCTCTGACCACTCTTCCAAAAGCAGGGGTGTCTGTGGGTCACACCGTACGAGAAAATAGTCTATAAACAGAGGGTTCGCTGGTCAATAAGGAGAGGAGACAGAGCAACCAGAGTTTGTGCATTATTTGATCAATAGGAATAAACAGAGCCCAGAGAAGGAGACACAGGCAGAACATATACTTTCAGTGTATGCAGTTGCCTCGAAAGGCGACAGTGAAATAGAGAAGCAGATTAAACATGTTTATTGGAAATGAGCAAATAACAAACAAAAGACAGGTTCCATTTCATTTAAGTCTTTATTTAACAGTAGTTTCACAACAGAAAACAATATTTTCACTTGAGTCATTTCATTTGTATTGCAGGCATAAAGTCTTTAGTAAAACACTTTCTCACACTTGTTTCACTCACACCTGACGTCCGGTAAGGCCAAAACTCGGGGGAATCAGTCACACGCGCGCCCAGTGGGCCACAGAGCTCTCACAGCTGATATAGTAAAACGAGACAACAAAAACACTACAAAAAACAGCCAATCGCGGCGGGCACAAGCCCCTGCAGACCTCCGACTGACACTATACGTTAAAGGTGGTTAATCAACCTTCCATTTATTAGGCCGACAGTGTCAGATCTGGCCCAGACCAGGAGAAGACGCACATGAGGTGGATGTTAGGAGCGCAGAGAGAAGACAGCTTTACGCCGTGCACTGCTGCTTTAAAGTGAGATATGGGCCCAAAACAGTTTTGAGGTTGATTTGAACAATGTGCGAATTTGGAAGTAGTGCTTTTGTTACAGGCGACGCCACAATGAGGCTCAATAAAGCAAGGGATGGACTTCAACCAGCGAAAATAAGAAGTGATTTGATCAAATTTGGACATTACATGTCGAAACAAGGCCCAAAAGAACGTGGTGGGGCAAACAGGGACGAGCGAATGAGAAGGCTCAGCACCACAGGAGCGGCAGGTTTTGTCCCTCCAGCACAGGCCCTCCAAATCATTGGTTTGGTTCTAGGTTTAATTATGTATTTCCCCAAATTCCAAAACCATATGTTAAGTATGGTGTAAATGAGTAAATGTAGTTGATGATGTAATCATTGACTAGGTTCGGGAGTGGGACCACGGCCTCAACCTCCTACTCCTCCAGCAACCATGCTTCCACTCTTTAACCATACCTCTATGTTACCCAGAAGCCCTATTTATACAGGCCTATCCCTGCATCTCTTGTTGTCTCTGCTCTCTCGACCCCACCGTCCCACCCCATGTCTCGATCATCTTCACCATAACACATCACCCTCTTAGGACGGGGGGGGTTCTGAATGGGCTGGGCTGATTTACCCGAGACGGAGCCCCCATCCAGCCTCTCTACCCAGCCAACTCTAATCGATCCTCATCGATCCTCATCGATCCATCATCGATCCATCATCACTATTATCAATAAACATTCTCTCAGATTCCATTTGTCGTGGCGTGGTCCTTGCTAGTGAATTGTAATGCATTTTTGTTCTAAAATTTCTAAATGATGTTGCAATTTGTAAAGAACTGCAATAGCTTTTGGTACTTTGTTCTTTAAATTTAATTTCCAATATTATATTGCAATCTATGATAACTTATTAAATCAATTTTATATAATTGACTCCTGATTTATTTATTTTTTTCAATATTATAAAACACTTACCGGTAAAAGCAAACAAAACAAAAAAAAACAAGACCAGAGAGAACATATGAGATGAACATGAAAACATCACAATAAACATTATAATAAAAGACATTCTAAAAAAAAAAGGGCCAAAAATAAATGTCCCATTTGGTCCAAAGTCGGTCAAGGAGGATATAAACCTGAGTTCTCAGACTTGTTTCACAGATTGAGAATGACTCTGGATGAGAGTCGAAACGTATCGTTTTTCTAAACCAGAGTCCAGATGAAACAACTGAATCTTTTCCTACAACACGTACCAATGCCAAAAACATAAACAAAGATGAATTTTCCTGTGCAATAACAAAGGTGCAAAAAGATAATCCGATGTGCAGCCATCTCCATCTCTTATCTGACGCCAGCGAGCGAAAGCCTGTCCGATGTTTACTCTCATCTGGATCTAGTGCGGTCCCTTTCATGTTTTCTCTTCTGTTCCTCCTCCGACATAGTCTTCGACTTCTTGAATCCTTCAGCCGTGTCAAACTGGCAAAAATACTAACGCTAAAAGCAGCTTCTTGTGTATACCTGTGCCCCGAGTAAAAGGGCTGACGGGGGAGTGCAGTAAAACAGGTTGTTATTGTCATGTGACGGAGCGGGGCGCTCCAGGCAAAGTTATGAGGTCAGTTTTTCAGCAGAGAAGCTCCGCCCGGAGCAACAGGCCTTATAATCGCACAAAGAAACACAAAATCAACTCGGTACAACCCACATATTTACGTGGAAAGTTATGCAGTATAACTAAACCACAGGTATATGTTCATTATACATGAAGTCTGCTCATGCTTTGTTAAGGCAAATTGAGGCGTAGTTATGAAGTGGCACCAAACAAACTATCCCTGGTTTGGCCTTGTCCGCTTTCGAGGAAGCAGGTGGCCGGCCTTATTGGAAAGAAACGTTACTGCCTGCTGTTGACAACTCCTCCCCCTGCAGCTACCCATGTGTCCTTCTGATGTTTTGTTTCCAATCCAGATTACAATCCTCCATTTGCATATATTGTTCTAAATCATCGATTCTTCTCTCTAATCCACTTATGACCCTGCCCTTCTCTAAAAGTTCCTTTAGCTTCTTGCATTGGTCCATCAGCTTCACTAGCTTAGCTTGTTGTTGCATCATGGTGGCAGGCCCTTTAGCATTGCCTTAATTACCTCCAGATCTTGGAATACCTCCATAAAAATATCCCATTTCTCTGGTGGCATGATTGTCTTTCAGGTTTCCTCCGGGTGAGTGGGTTTCCCCCATCCACCCAAAAACATGCACCCATTGATCAAGTCCTTCAGCTACAGTAGTCCTGACCAAGTCTAACACAAAGACCTGGAGATGGGCCCCCAGGTGCTGCTCCTGAGGAGAGGCCCCAGTGGCATTGAAGGTTGGGTCAAATGCAGAGGACAAATTTCCCTTCATGGACAATAAAGTTTACCTTGACCTTCTACAGCAGACAAAAGCACAATAGGCCTTGTTTAATGTCATTCTGTGTTGTTTGAACCTAATCATATTTATTCACTGTGTTGCAAAAATCTGATCAGAACGGAATTGTGGCGTTATCGGACTGATATTGAAATATAATGTATACAGTCGCTCTGATGTGAGTAATCTGATTTCTTTCTGATTGTTCACATCTGTACAGGTTTTGACAAGGAAAATGATGACAAAAAAAGACAAATTAACGTGGTAAAGACTAAAATGAAACAGAAAATGTCAAAGATTAAATCGTTCTTTTACTTTGTCTTTCAACAGTTCCTCAAAAAATAGTCCCTGACTTTGAGGATCAGATTTCTTTTGTGCTGTAATATCTCATTTTATTTATTATCTGTTTATTATAGTGATTTTTACTCGCCAAGAAAATGTTGCCTGGGATCCAGAATTCACACTTCAGTATTTTAGAGTAAGTCTGGTCACCCCGAACTCCGTCACGCCTCAAGTCAAACTCTGAGAATGAGGGTCCAGGACTGTGATCCATTTGCTAAATTCAGGTGAATTTATTTGAGTTCAAAGGTCATTTTGAAACTGCTCTCCCCTCACGCTCTGTGATTCTGATGAAATATGCCATGTTTTTCAGTCCCTGAGATATTTTGCCTATTTTGCTTTTTTCCTTGTAAGCAGCCATATTTGTTTTTGATACGGGCAGATGCGCGTCCCTGATTGGCTAATCTAGCTGTCAACAGCCATCTCACGGAGATTACCGCAGTGACCAGATTGATATTGATCCACATAAAAATACAGAGAGATATCATTCTGTACTTTCCAGGCAAATGTTCCCACTGTGGAACATTTAAGGCAGAACTATTCATAACAGTCCAAGTTTGTGTGACGATCATCACTGATGATGACTGTGATGATCATTTTTAGTGTCATGTCTACTCTTGTCTACAATGCCAAGAAATGCTACACTGACTTCAACCCACTTAAGTAATCCAAATGACACATGCACTAGAGTTGAACTACCAATAGTCACCCTTGAGAAGAACCCTAACCATGTGTGTGTCCTTAGGCATGACCCCAGTCCTCTCCTGCTTTACCTACTCCAGTCACGGAACAAAACAACTACAGCTGTAAATGAGTAGAAGTGTAAGCTGTGTGTGAGAGCCGGGAGAGGGACGGAGAGGGACGGAGACCAGCCTGACAAGTTCAGCTTAAGTCAATTGAAGCGCTAATGTGAATCGATCCGTGGGCCTGCGCGGGCTCCGACGGCAGCACTGACATTTTAAAGGCATGTTTTATTGTAGGGGAGGGGAAGGGGTGGGCCGCCGCAGTCAGCCAGACAAACACCACAGAGAAATATGGGCACGGCGGACTTGGGGAGTGACGGGGAGGGCAGATGTCATCTCTATTGAGGCTTTATCCATTCGGATCATAAAAGTCAAATTGACAGGCTGGCTGCTACTGCTAAAATCTGGAACAGTCTTCCTGAAGATGTGAAACAGGTTCTACTCTGACAACGTTCAGATCTAAGCTAAAAACAGTTTGGTTTAGCTGTGCATCTGACTGAAAGGATTTTCTTTGCACTCTTCTCTTTTCTGTCTTAAACTGTTTTGTGATTTCTGCCATGTCTTTGTGATTTTAATGCACTTTTTTCCTGTTGTGTGAAGCACTTTGAATTGCCTTGTGTACGAATTATGCTCCACAAATACACATGCCTTGCCCTCATCTGTGTGTGTCATGTTATGTATTGTATGTCAAATGTGGCGTAGAGTTTTCAGGCTCCTGCTGGCGGGACGCCTCCCCTTCTCGTGATGAACTGACCCGTTCTTCAAAGTTAATATTGCGCAGAGTGATGGACAATGTGAAAGTGGAGTATTGTTATAACTAGACACACTAGCATTTTAACTAAATCA